>CAUYPK010115062.1:0-26326 GCA_963574355.1 Loris lydekkerianus
TCTTGAGAACAAATTTATATAGGAGGAATTGTTAAATGAAAAGCTATGTGCATTTGTAATTTTAAAAGAATTGTCTTTTTTTCTATTTTTATCAATATTTAAAGTGTACTAATATTAAACTTACAGCTAGGTGAGTTTTCACATGTGCACACATGTTAATCACCACCCAAATCAAGATACACAATATTTCCAGCATCCTAAATGTGGGACTACCCTAGATCTTATCTGGCCTCACATAATGGAAACTACTCAATGGAGAACTGCCTTAGCAGGGAAGCCTTTTGAGTAGAACCTTTCCTACTCTGCTATTCTTCTTGATTCTCCATTGCACTGTGGTCTTATCCCTATAAGAATGTTTGTTGGCTGCCACCTCAGCATTCCCACCTCCTTTTCCCTTCTTAGAGATACCCTAAATTTGCCAGCCTTTGAGTTTGAGTGGGATTACTCCTGTCCTGAACTTCAGGAGTCGGCCCTAATCAGCTGAAATGAACTAGCAAATCCTTTCCCCATTATACACAGCACAACTGCTGCTCAATAATGAGTTCTGCAAGAAATAAACTTTTGCCTGCTGTGATCCGGAAGCCTGTAGCCCAAGTCGCCCATGGTGGGCATTTCCAGAATGAGTAAAGTAAGCTGCCTGCAAATGGGGTCTACCTTGAGGGAAAAGGCCCAGGAGAAACTAGGTGACATTTTCAGCTTTGTATTAAGACCTGCTTGAAATCCAGATATACCTAGGACTGTGAGGCAATATTTTCCCTTTATGAATTTTCTGCTGAAGTAGCTTACCCTGATCAACTCTGCTATCTGCCCAGCACTCAGGCCACTGGGGCATTTCTGACGTCTTTTCACATTCTACACAGCCTCGTTCCACAGCCAGCTACTCCCCTGGGGCACCCTCAACTCCTCAGTACTCCTATGCTGATTCTCCCCACAGCCCCCTTTCTCCTCCGGGCTCTTGGCAGACGAGAGCTCAGGAAGCAGTCAGCCAACAAACACAGCGCGCCATTCTAGTCCCCACAAGTTTGTGTCACACAACCGCACGTCTTCAGAAATGGTTTGGTAATTCTCTCACCCTTGAATGGCTTTAGGGAAAGATGGCATGTGACACTTCTCACCTGCCATCTTCAAACTGTGTCCGCTCCCCACCTTCTCAGATAATTTCACCCTACAACACCGCAGAGACAGACCATTTGACCTTGGCTGTCCTCATACATGAGGTATTTTGGGGTGCTGCAGTCGGTGCAGAGGTGTCCTCAGCCCTTCGGGGCTCGCTGTACGTTCGTGCCTCTTCATTTACTTCCACAGACAACAAGGTGCAGCCGGAGGAGCGAAATTCCGCAGACCCTTCCTTGTGTGGCGGTTCCAATCTTACAAAAATCAGTCTTTCTTTCTTTTCTTTCTTTCTTTTTCTTTTTTTTATCTTCTTTGCACAATTTTTGTTTTTATTTATTTATTTTTAAGATTAACATGAAGGTACAGACGATTAGGTTACATTGTTTGCGTTTGTTAGGTAGAGCCCAAGTTATAGCTGTGCCCCTCTATCTTCAGTCTCTTGAAAACAGCATTTAATACTTTGCTCGTAGCACTGTCGCAAAACTAAATACGAAAGAGCAGGAAAATCCCTCTGAGTTAAGTGCTAGGCAGAAGTAAGGCGTATTTTTATTGCTTTCAATACGAACTAGTGTCCCTTACCAAAGCTAAGTCTGCCCTGCCGCAGGCCCCCATGGGAGCGCTACAGGGGCCGAGAACCCCGGCGAGCAGCTCTCAGGGACCCCGGGATCTCAGCCCCACCGCCTCGGAGTCCAGGCTGGAGCCCGAATTGCTCCACAAGTTTCCCGAGGAGGCACCTGCGAGCTCGTCGCGCGTGTGCTCCAGCCACGATTCCCCGCGAGCAGCCCTGACCTGACACGCTCACTGAATATTTCCTGGCGCGTGGGAAAAGCGGGAGCTGTGCGGTCCGCCCACCCTGACCCTGCACTACTCTCATCTGCCCCGGACTCAGGGATGAGCGTCCAGGTTTCAAGAGACGTCTGCGAGACTCAGGCCAAGGGCAGGTTTCCGTAGTGTAGTGGTTATCACGTTCGCCTCACACGCGAAAGGTCCCCGGTTCGAAACCGGGCGGAAACAGCAGCAGTCGTATTTTCCCGTTTCAGTCTGTCTTTTCTTTTTTTTTTGTTTCTTTGTTTGTTTTGAGACAGAGTCTAACTTTGTCGCCCTCAGTAGAAGGCCCTGGCATCATAGCTCACAGCAACCTCCAACTCTTGGGCTCAAGCGATACTCTTGCCTCAGCCTCCGGAGCAGCTTGGACTACAGGCGCCCCCCACAACGCCTGGCTACTTTTAGAGACTGGGGGGGGTCTTGTTCTTGCTCAAGCTGGTCTCGAACTCCTGAACTCAGGCAATCCACCCGCCTCGGCCTCCCAGAGTGCTAGGATCCGTTCCAATCTTGTAGAAGAATCCATCACAATCGCAGTGAGATGTCTGGACCCCACAGGGCCCGAGACCGGTGGGAAAGACACAAGCGCAGACCGGAGTCGACCAACTGCACTGCAACGCGCGCGCGGGGGGAGGCGGACGAGGGCGCCCCTGGTGGTGGCGGCTGTTGGTGACGGAGCAGAGGGAGCAGCGAGTCTTGCGAGCCGCAGGCGCCGGTGCCTCCCCCTTCGGTTTCTATGTGGTGGTTTTCTGACACGTGGACGATATTCGTGATACATTGGGAGCCGGAAATGGCTGCTCAATGAAGTCGACTGTTCCGACCTGGCCTCCCGAGGACCCAGTTCTAGTTCCGGATTAAGTCCTGAAGAGTCCGTCCGTTTTTCAGATACTGCCCTCAGGCTCTGTCCAAGAATGCAAAAGGTCCGTCTCCTGCGGAAAATTTTCAAACCTGAATGGAGACCCAATTGTATGCTGGCTGTTAATCGCACTTAATGCTCATTACGGGTGTCACTAACCCGTTAGTCAGAGGAACCAACCGAATGTGGTGGCAGAGCCAGGATCACAAGTCGCTCTACTCTATCTACCAAACCTGCCTCTACTGTATTTTTGTTTTTTTCAGTTTAAGTTGTCACTGTCCAGTTATCAGTCATGAAAATTGTTAGTTCTTTCTCCCTCTCTACTCTCAGTGTCTCCTCAAAGAGAATATCAAGATCTACCTCTAAATGAGATAGAAACAATGTATTCTTTTTTTGACAAAGTCTCACTATGTCGCCCTCAGTAGAGAGCTGTAGCATCACAGCTCACAGCAATCTCAAACTCTTGTGCTAAAACGATTCTCTTGCCTCAGCCTCCCAAGTGCCTGGGACTACAGGCGCCCGCCATAACACCCAGCTATTTTTTTGGTTGCAGTTGTCATTGTTGTTTAACAGGCCCAGGCCGGGCTCCAACTCGCCAGCCTCGGTGTACGTGGCCAGCGTCCTACTAACTGAGCTCCAGGCGCCGAGCTGAAACAATGTATATTTTTAACAAACATTGTAACAGACACTTCAGGAAAGAAAATATATGGATTGCAAGCAATCACATGAAAAGAAGTCCAACATCATTAATCATTAATGAAATGCAAATTTAAAACACAATGAGATACGACAACACATATGTTTAAAAGGACATAGAGGCACTGAAACACTCATACACTGCTAGTGGGAATGCAAAATGGTTTATTAACCACTTTGCAAACTAATCTGGCCATTTCCTAAAAAGTTAAACTATTGCAATATAAACTGTCCCATTCTTGGATATTTACCCAAGAGAAAACAAACAGGTTCATACAAAGGCTTGTACCCAAATGTTCAGAGCAGCTCTATTTGGTATATCCCCAAAGTAGAGACAACCCAGATGTCAATCAATAGGCAAAAGATAAATCCATACAATGGAATATTATTTGGCAAAAGGAGCCCAAACAAACTATTGATGTACACAACATGAATCTCAAAAATAATTATGCTGAAAGAAGGCCAGCCAAAAATGAGTGCTGTATAACTCCATTTACATAAATTGTAGAAAATAAAAACTAGGCCAGGTGCAGTGGTTCACACTCGTAATTACACTTATTCAGAGGCTGAGACAGGAGGATCACTTGAGCCCAGGAATTTGAGGCTGCAGTAAGCTATGATTATGCTGCTGCCCTCCAGCCTGGCCTGGGAGACAAAACAAAACAACTCATAAACCTAAACAGCAGGCTTCAAAGAGCTTCTGGCTTGTAGAACTCATGGAGGTGCTGAAAGTGGCAAGCCTGGAGAGAGCTCCTTCCCCATACTTGCCTCTCCCATTGGGCTGTCCATCTGTAAACTTCGGAATAGCCTTTATAATAAACTTGTAAATGTAACTAAATTTCTCCCTGAGTTTTGTGAGCCATTATAGCAAATTATCAAACATGAGGAGGGGGTTACAAGAACTCTCAATTTATAACCAATTGGTCATAAGTACAGATGACATCCTGGAACTTACAGTTGGCATCTGAAGTTGGCAGTAGTCTTATGGGACAGAGCCCTTAACCTGTGGGATTTTCATTAACTCTGGGTAGTGTGAGAGCTGAGTTAAACCATAGGACAGCCAGGTGGGGTCCACTGGGAAGCGAATTGCTTGGCATGGAAAACCCACACTTTTTGGTGTCAGAAGTTGTGAATGGAGGAAACAGTTTTTTAGGGTTTTTTGTATATTAAATGTGATAAGTGCTGAGGAGAAAAAGAGAAGGCAGATACAAAATTTCTGGGTGTATATGAGATGTATGTGAAATTTTAGATAGCATGGCCAAGGAAGGCCCTCTGAGAAAGTAGCTTTTAAGTTAAGATTTGAAAGAATTGAAGGACTAGCCATGTAGGTATCTGGGGGACAAGCTTCCAGTCTGAGGAGCTACAAGTGCAAAGGTCCTGTGGCAAGAGCAAGCTGTTGTGTTCCAGAAATAGCCAAAGACCAATGTATCTAGATCAAAGTGAGCTAGGGTTAGGTAAAGGGCTACGTAAGCCACAGTAAAGATTATAGCTTTCACTTTGCATGAGATGGAAGCCTGGAAAATGCATTTCCTTGCAATGCACAACAGGGTAGAAGTAGGGTAGAGAATGGATGTGAGAGCAAAAATGTGAGTAACCAGTACATGTGATTTCATCGGGGCTTCTTTATGGCATGGGAGAGAAAAACTACAGCCACATAGCACCAGGTGCTATGCCTGGTGTCCGTGCTTTCTCCTCTACCCTGAGCCCAAAGTGGTTGATTGCTTTCCCTCACTAACTACGCTGGCACTCCTAGGTCACCCATTCTGCTAACTCCTTTCTAAGAAGACACCAGTAACCTGGGGCATTGAGGGAGGAAGATCATGGGGCAAAATTCCTCAGAGCTCTATGGACCTTAAAAGAGTCCATCCCCGTGGTCAGAGTATTTCAGGACTTTATGGAGAATACCAGAGAAATAGTAGGGTGATGGGCCTTCACCACCCAGTTGGGCCAGGATCTTCCAAAGTCTAATCCTCGGTAGAGGATGACAGGGAAATGCAGGGTCAGAGAGCCAGGCCTTGTTTATGAGAAGAAACAAGACCAAGACCTCCCATGGAAGTTTTAAGGCAGATTTCAGTAAGCATGGTATCAAATGAAATTTATAGGAAGCCATTGTTTAGGATTGAGCCAGAGTACTAGATCTCTACAGACCAAAATAGAGTCATTCGTGCCAAAGTTCCACGTTACCAAACTGAAGCAAAGTTATCTGACCATCCTAGAAATCAGGAAAGAGAAAGAGAAAATTGCCAAATCCCCAAGCAGGCCAGTTTTAACCACCATGATAATGAAGTTCCTTCTGCTTTAATCCTTACGAGGGAAGTAACTTTGAAATGACCAATCTGCTTTTTGTTCTCTGTTTCTGCTTTCTTCAGCCCTTTTCTTCCTATAAAGCCAACATTCTCTGCTGAGCTCATCTTTTCTAAATCTTTGGATCAGATGCTTATTGATTTATGAATCGAAAATGAAAAAGCCAATTAGACCATTTAACTACATTTGTTGAAATTTTGTCTTTTGACAACTGTCCCTGAATTTGGCATTTCCCTAAGGACTCAGGAGGTCTTCTCACCCAGCTTCCTTTTCTGCTGCCATGTGGAGCGCAGGCTACTGTCATCCCAGGTTGGAGGAAAGTATGATGATGAGCTTTCTGAAGAGATGCAGGGTAGAATCAGGGAGGGCTGCCTAAGAAATAAGAAAATGGCTGGGTCACACCTGCTTTGGGCCTAAAAGGAGCAGTCTACACAACTGCTTCCTATCTGGGAAGGCCCCAGGGGCTCCCTCTAGTAGAAAAGTAGCCTTGGCTTTCAGATAGGCCATTACACATCTCAACAATTCCATTCACACTTAGGTACTTCAGGCAAGGGCTACCCACTCTGCTGAGGAAACTGGCTTCAATAGGTCCAGTCAGGAACCTCAGGCATCACTATCCTGAGGGGTCTCAGTATGAACACAGGAAAGACATTTCCCTTTGTTTAGAAAAAAACAACCAATGTGTGGCAAGGGCCAGAAGTGCATCTTTTAATTCCTCTGCCTATATTCACAAAAAGCTGGAATTACTTTAAATCCTAGCTATGGAAAGTTTTAAATTACTCTTAATTTTGCAAATTGTCTTGCTCTTGGACTGATTCAAGCATATTGTTAATTGAAAAAAAGACTTAGAGGCAGAGTCGGATGTATAGTATGTGATATTTGAGTAAGAAAAAATGGAGGAAATATATTTTTGCAGATGTAAATATGCACGTGCTGGGTTCATCTGTCCACTCCCCAAGAGGAAGCCAATACCCGGAGCAGGATTTACAGCAAAGAAGAGTCTATTCCACATAGTGCTAAGCAGAGAGACTGGAGGAATTTCTCAAATCTGCCTACCTAAGAATTGAGGAGACAGAGATTTTAAAGACAATTTGGTGGGCAGAAGGTTAAGCAATCAGGGTCTCGGAATGCAGGGCCTGGAAGATACCTCAAAAACAACCCCCAGGTTCCAAACAGGTGATGTTCTGTTTGAGAAAGTAAAGAGTCTTTATAACCAACAACCATGCATAATTCCAGGTTAAAGAAGCAGATAAGGGAACAGTGATTATTATCAAGCAAATGAGGAGACAGTGGCTGATTATTACTATTTTAGCTAAGTTCACAGAGTTTGGGGGCCATTACTCTAGCTCTCACCTTGCACCTCTTCACCAATTTGAAAGGGCAATTTCATACATATGTAGATATAGTTGGCCCTCCACATCCACAGATGGAAAATATTAGGAAAAAATCGGTCAAAAATAACAATACAACAATAAAAATACAGTGTAAAGACAATTTGCACAGCATTTACATTCTAAGTAATCTAGAGATGATTAAATTACAGGAGGATGTGCATAGGTTATATGCAAATACTGTGCCGTTTTATTTATTTAGGAACAGAGTCATTCTCTGTTGCCCAGGCTGGAGTGCGGTGGTGCGATCATAGCTCACTGCAACCTCCAACGCCTGGGGTCAAGTGATCCTCTTGTCTCGGTCTCCAGAATAGCTGGGACTACAGGTGCGGGCCACTACACTTGACTAGTCTTTTATTTTTTATTTTTTGCAGAGATGTGGGGTGGGGTGGAGGAGAAAGGTTGGGTGGGGTGCCTCACTATGTTGCCCAGGCTCATCTGGAGGCTGCCGGTCTCAAGCAACCCTCCCGCCTTGGCCTCCCAAGGTGCTGGAATTGAAAGCGTGAGTCACCCCGCCTGCCCAGTGCCATTTTATTACTAGACAAGGGACTTGAGCATCGTGGATTTTAGTATGGGGGAATTGTGCTGGAACCAATCCCCGGCAGGCACCTAGGACAGTGTATGATCTAGAGAGGGCATACAAGAAATTCGAGCAGCGGTTGCTTCTGGGAAAGGGAATGGAGAACTTAGGGTAGGATTGGAAAGACACTTTCCATCGTGAATCACAACGAGGCGCCCAGTGACCCCCCAGACCTGGGCTTGGCGTCAAGCCCATGTGCGCTGCAGGGCAGACTCCAGCGCGGAACCCCAGAGAACAAAGCCGGTCGCCGGCCACCGCCCTACACATCCTTCAACTTCGCCAGCAGAGCCGCACGTCCTGGAGACCCAAATCGATTCCGAAGGCCACAGGCTTGGAGAAAAAGTGACCCAGGGTTTTCCGGAAGCTCGAGGACGCCCAAAGGCCACGCTCTGCCCCTCGGTGTGCCCAGCAGACGTCAGGAGCCTCCCGGAGAGTCAGGCCCGCGTCAAGACCCGAAGGTTGGGAAAGGCAGATCTCGGTTCCCGACAGAGGGGACAGGACGAGACCCCACCAGCAGGAAGCCAGTCGAAGGGAAGCGGAGCAGAGCGCGGGGTGTGGCGAGGAGGCGGAGAAAGGGCGGATCCCCACGCGGGGTCCCCTCAGCTTCGCGCAGCGGTCCTCAGCTGCGCCCCGGTGTCTTTTCCCGCCGGGCACGGTGGTCTCATTGATCCGCACTCCTCGTGCATGGAAATATTCCAGCAGAGTCCCGTTGGTTTCTCAGTTTTCACCCTAATTCTCTCTTAGCCCAGGTGAGGTGTGCTATGTAAAAGGGTTCTGTGAACTTATCCAGCCAGGGAAATTCTGAGTTTGACAGAATTCAACAGTTCTTTTTCATTAATAGTTTCTGGAGATTTTGTTAATATGCACTTTCTTTTTATTTCTTTCTTTTTCTTTTTTCTTTTCTTTCTTTTCTTTCTTTTTTTTTTTTTTGTTTTTTTTTTTTGTTTGTTTGTTTTTTGTTGTTGTTGTTTGTTTTGTTTTGTTTTGTTTTGTTTTTGAGACAGTCTCACTATGTCGCCCTAGGTAGAGTGCCTGGCATCACAGCTCACAGAAACCTCAAACTCTGGGACTTAAGTGATTCTCCTGCCTCAGCCTCCCAAGTAGCTGGGACTACAGGAGCCAGCCACAACGCCTGGCTATTTTTTTTTTTGTTGTTGTTGTTGTTACAGTTGTCGTTGTTGTTTAGCTGGCCCTGGCCGGGTTTGAACCTACCTGCCTGAGTGTATGTGGCCAGCGCCCTACCCACTGAGCCATGGGTGCCACCTAATATACACTTTCTAATCATAACTTTTACATTTACTTTGTATCATACTAAGTAATTGACAGTGGGCTAATACTTTTAATAATCTTAGGAAGTAACCATTACCATCAAAATGTTACAGATGAAGCGACCTGGCAGTGGCTCATGTCTGTCTGTAATCCTAGCACTCTGTGAGGTGCAGGCATGTGGATAGCCTGAGCTCAGGAGTTTCAGACCAGCCTGAGCAAGAGCAAGACTCTGTCTCTACTAAAAATAGAAAAACTAGGCCAAGCCTGGTGGCTCAAGTCTGTAATCCCAGCCTCTGGGAGGCCAAGGTGTGGATTGCCTGAGTTCACAGGTTCCAGACCAAGCTGAGCCAGAGCAATACCTTGTATCTAAAAATAGCCGGGCCTTGTGGAGGGCACCTGTAGTCCCAGCTATTTGGGAGGCTGAGGCAAGAGAATCACTTAAGCCCAAGAGTCTGAGGTTGCTGTGAGCTATGACACCATAGCACTCTAATGGGGGGGGGCAACAAAGTGAGACTATGTTTCAAAACAAAAAAAAAAAGGAGATGACTTCTTTTGCACAATTTTATTAGAGCTAACAAAGGAGAAGGAGGGGGAGGAGAAGGAAAGGAGAAAAACTAACCTGGTGTGTAGTCTCAGCTTCTTGGGAGACTGAGGCATGAGTATCACTTGAGCCCAAGAGATTGAGGTTGCTGTGATCGATGACACCACCACATTCTAACCTGGGCAACAGAGTGAGACTCTGTCTCAAAAAAAAAGGGAAAAAGTTACAAATGAAGAAATGAAGTTGTAAAGCAACACCCCTGAAATCCCATTCTATTAAGTGATGGATGTACACTAACAACAAGAACCAGATGGGAAAAAAAGAAAAAAAAAATTAAGTGATAGAGCTAGATCTAAACCCAGGATCATTTATATTCATTGTGTATAAATCCCTTTTTATATTGGAGCATCTCTTGAAAGCAGTGCTACCAAGAATGCACTTTATATTGGAGTCCTTGGAGCATGCAAACTGTGAGGTCCAAATCAAATAAGGGAGCATGAACCCTAGCCCTACATGGAAGGGGAGGGTTGCCTGGCTTCTGGCTACAAGGTAGGGCAGTGAGGAAACTGTAGGAGGTTGAGGTTGGAGTATCAGCAGTACTTCCTGCTGCCTTACACAAATATAGATGCTCATTTCTATATTCCTTGTAGGACACTCTCGAATTTTCCAATGAAATCCTGAAGGCAAGGCCAGTGTTGGAAGGAATCTGAGCCTCCTGCTTTAAAAAGGAATGGATTTTTAAAACCCTAAAAGTGGGAAGTAAAAACTTCACCTAGCCCAATCAGGAGTTGAGGGGAAGGTAGAGAGAAAGGGATTCTGAACAGATTTAACGCCCATCTCCTTTCAAGGAATGACACCAAGACAAGAATAAATGTCTTTTGTAGAAATCTGGGAATGAGACAAAGAAGCCCATCTGACAGGGACTTTCCAACTAGATGGATGAGGTGAGTCGATGGACTTGAGAAGTTAATGTCGGGATGATACTACAAAAGGCTCAACAAAAAAACACTGCACCTCACTGAACACATGGCCAGCCTGGCACAACTGAGGGCAGTGAGGTGCTAGACTCCAGCCACAGGGACCTGAGGATGCCTCCTTTTCTGCTACCTCTAGGTCACAAGGCTCCACCTTCACCAAGATGCCACCTTGAGGAGGTTAAAGGAGTGTTCTAGTTATCTATCCTGCGTGACAAACCACTCCAAATTTACTCATACAAAACAACAATCAGTTTATTATGTCATGCATTCTGTGGGCTAAGAATTTGGAAATGGTATAGTGTAGTAGACAGCTAGTCTCTGCTCCAAAACCACTGGGACTTCTGCTGAGAAGACTTTAGAGGCCAGAGGTGACTTGACAGCTCAGGCTGGAATCATTTCTGGAATTGCTCCTTCACACATGTAAAAAAGGTACACTGAGGCACAATAAAAAATTTTAAGAGTTTGAGTAATAAATAATTCATTAATTGTGAAACACCAAAAGGAGAGAAGTTTAATGTTCTGGTGACAAATTGTCAGGAGCAAGTAATACAGGGTAAACACAGAAACAAAATAAAGAAATTATGTGATTTGTTGCAATAATACAGTTGCCTCACTTGGTCCATCCCATTGAAAAGCCCCTAGTTATATAAGTGTGTGGGTTACTTCCAATTGGTTGACCTTAAGTTCTGTTTTTCTTTAATACAGGCATTTACAAGAAAGAGCTCATGATAAGTTTTGCTTATGTTTGCAAATCAAGCAAGGTTGAGGTCACTTATAAGGCCTGTTTTTGTCTACTCAGGGATTCTTCAGGTCTGGTCTTCATTTTATTAATTTACTTTTACACATGGCCGAGGTTACTCTGGGCTGCTGGCTGGGATCTCAGCTGGGACTGTCAGCAGGCACGCCTACATGTGGTTTCTCCATGAGGTCTCTCTGCTTCCTTATTCCCAAGGTGGCTTATTCTGACTGAATCTTAAGAGAATCACGCAGAAGATGCATCACCTTTTTTTGACCTTGCATCACTTCCACTGCAGTCAGAGGCCCATCCAAATTCAAGAGGAGGAAATACAAAGTCCACCTCTCAATGACAGAGCATCATGTTTAAGAAGATTATCTGGGCTTGGCACCTGTGGCTCAAGCAGCTAAGGCACCAGCCACATACACCTGAGCTGGCAGGTTCGAATCCAGCCCAGGCCCACCAAACAACAATGATGGCTGCAACCAAAAAATAACTGGGCATTGTGGTGGGCACCTGTAGTCCTAGCTACTTGGGAGGCAGAGGCAAGAGAGCCCAGGAGTTTGAGGTTGCTGTGAGCTGTGATGCCATGGCACTCTACCCAGGGTGACAGCTTGAGGCTCTGTCTCAAAAAAAAAAAAAAAGGAAGAGCATCTGGTGTGGAATATCTTGTTACAACCCTCTTGAAAAATATAACCTGCCACAGGGTGGCAAAGAGGAACCATGAAAGACCAAGCATTTACCTGGTGGAACTAAGTTAATCCCAAAACACTAAGTCTTGGTTAACTACTTTGGTATAACAATTTCAAAATTTAATGACTTAAAATAACCTATTTCTCATGATTCCGTTGATTGGCTGGGGCTTAGCTGGCCTATTCTGATGAAAGTTTGGCTGAGGCTGGAACAGTCAAGATAGGTTTAGGTCTCTCTCCACATGACTTTTACCTGTGGCACAGTAAATGGACTTCTTACATGGTAACTAACTTCCAGGAGGGAGTTTTCCAACCAAGGAAAGCAAAAGCTACAAACCTGTTACAGCTCCAACCTGGAAGACAACATATCAGCACTTCTATCTATTTCATTCTATTGGTCTAAACAGGACATAGGATCAACCCAGATTCAAAGGGAGGGGAAATAGACTCTATCCCCTTGAAGGGTAACTGTTCAGGTCATAATGCAAAAGAGCTATGGCATTGGAGATATTTTGTTATGGTCATCTTTTTTTGTTTGTTTTGAGACAGTCTCACTATGTCACCCTCAGTAGAGTGCTGTAGCATCACAGCTCACAGCAACCTCAAACTCTTGGGCTTAAAAAATTCTCTTGCCTCAGCCCCCCAAGTAGCTTGGATTACAGGCACCGCCCTAATGCCTGGCTAAGTCCTGGTCATCTTTAGAAATACAATAACCACTACTACTTAAGAAGAAACTGAGATATCTTTAATTGTACAGTTAAAAATTTCTCTTCATTTTGTAGGATAGAGACTTAGAACAGGTTAGATCAGTTAAAAAGTATGCTTCCCCCCACCCCTGCATATCTGAGTATAATGAGTAATCTGTGAGCTACTACATATGTCAAAATACTGTTCTGAACTAGAGAGATCTTAGTCTTAAGAAATAAATCTGAAGAACAAATTTGGATCAGGATGAGAAATTAGTGATTCTTAAAAAAAATTAAGGCAATATACCATAAATTAAGGCAATAAACATTAATTTGAGTAAATGTTTTTATTATTAGTTTTATATGCAGATGACTTCTGATGCATAATTTTATTAGAGCTAGCAAACATTTCTTCTAGAAAAACAAATCTCCAGGGTTAGAATGGAAGACAATGAAACAGGAGATCTCACTTTATCTTATTAATCTTTATCAAATGAACCTGGAGCATATCAATTCTTTTATATGAATATTACTTTGACGTTATATAACAAGAAATATTAATAGAAACAATAAAGTCAAAAATCTCATAATCTCTAATCTCCCAATCAACTTTTCTTAGATATTTGAAGACATAAAAACAAAAATCATTTCAAATAACAGCACTCAAACACCATATACATTTGAGAGGTGCAGCAATTTTAAGCCTCATATTTTGCAGGTTTTAGTTAAAATAACCCTTACTGGTTTCTTAGATTTCTGTCAGCTTTGTTTGGGGGCTATTTTGCCTTCTATTCTGTCTCATGACATGGGACATATCTTGTCGTGATCATCTTTGGAAATACAATAACCACTACTACGTAAATAAGAAGAAACTGAGATATCTTTAATTATAGAGTTAAAAATGTCCCCATTTCTCTCACAGACAGAATACAGTATTAAATATGTTTATAATCCATACTGAGAACACAGTATATGTGGGTTTCTAACTCCTCAGGGACACAGTAGAAAACACAACACCTTCCGAGAACACTAGGCAGTTTCACGAAATTATTTACTCTCTGAGGTTGAAGTCTGCAGCTTGTTCTTCCTAGGCTTAATCTTCCTAGCAGCTTCCAGAACAGAAAGTGGGTTTACTTTGTCTCCAAATGCTTTTTCTCAGTGTGCAAGAAGAATTCCTTGTTTTCCCGACCCCACCACAAAAACTCCCCCAAGGATAAAGCCCTCACCGTCCAGGTTTCCAGAGTAGCCTCCATTCCAGGTCCAGAAGAAGTTGTTCCACACTCCCAGATGGATAAATCCCATAAACCATCATTTCCCACCTTTGTGGCCCATACAACTTTTTCTTTTCATCCAGGAAGATTTCTTCTGTGAAATAAGTCTGGAAGTCCTACACTTTAGTCCCAATCTGTTCCTTCACCACTGCCCAGAGGGGGGTGACCAGGTTGTCCAACTTGGGTTTCAGGAAGGACAGATCTGCAGCCTCCTCTGACAGAGGAAACAGCCTGGCCTCCTCATGGCCATGATCACAACTCCATTCTTTTCCTATGGCACTTTAGCTTTGAAAGTCCTTGGTTCCTTCCCCAGACTTTCAGGTCTATGCCCCTCATATACTCACTGCTATCTGCAGCTTGGACAGAAACACATTGGCCTTGGCCAGGAGCAGTGCCAAGCCCCTAGGGCTCCTGCACTGAGGAACCACATTCCCATGGTGAAGAAACTGGGGTCCCAGAATGTTCCCTTCTGCCTGCCTTCTCTAGTGCCCAATGCCGGGATGTTGAGGGGCCAAACCCTCCAGGGCCCTGCGAGTCCTAGGGGCCTGTGCAAGTTCACACCTGTGCTACTTCCCATAAATAACATTTAGAAACCAGAAGAATGCTCAGAGAAATCATTCTAACACATATGACTCATAAAGAGTATCTCTAATATTCAAAGAGTACCTACAAATTGACAAGAAAAAAGAACAAACCAATAGGAAATGGACAAAAGACATGAACAAGCAATTCATAGAAGAGGAATTCAGTGTAGCTAAAAGGTGTTAGTAGTAAGAAATTGGAAATCAGATGAATAATGATACATCATTTTCACCCATCAGTCTGATAAAAAGAAAATGAGTGATAATATTTAGGGAACAAAAGGATGGAAGAAAGGTGCTTTTGTATTTTCCTGGTAGGAATATAAATTACTATAAATATTTAAATTTAATCTGGTGATACATTGCTAAAGATAAAACTACTTTTTAAAAGTGCAGTTGTTCACTTTTAAAAATCCAGATTATGGCTTGGCACCTGCAACTCAGCAGCTAGGATGCCTCCTTATTCACTTGATCTTTCTAGATCTGAGGGATTTGTTAAAATGTCCTATTAGTGTACTTCTATTTCTCCCTGTATAAAGATGTCATTCTTTATCTTTTTTAAAACAAATTGTGATAGAAATTTCTTTGTCTTCTCTTTTGTCAGAATTCTACTTTCAATTGCAACCCCTACTTAAATTTAAGAATAAATTCTAAGCTAGATACAGTGATTCATGCCTATAATCCTAGCACTCTGGGAGGATAAGGTGGGAAGATCATTAGAAGTCGGGAGTTCAAGACTAGCCTGAGCAAGAACCAGAACGCTGTCTCTACAAAAATAGGAAAAAATTAGCTGGTTGTGGTGGCACACCTGCAGTCTCAGTTATGTGGGAGGCTGGGCCAGGAGGATGGCTTGAGCCCAAGAGTCTGAAGTTGCAGTGAGCTATAATGATGCCACTGAACTCTAGCCTGGGCAAAGAGTTGCCCAGAGTTTTGTGAGAGCCCCCTCTCACAAAAAAGAAAAAAAAAGAATAAATTCTGATATACTTTTGTCTTAATCATTTATTTTTAGCCTTCTTTCTTAAATGTATCTCTTTTATACAGTGTAATGCTGCATTTTGCTTTATGAAAATCTTTTTTTTTTCTTGAGACAGAGTCTCACTATGTCACCCTCAGTAGAGTGCCATGGTGTCACAGCTCACAGCAACCTCAAACTCTTGGGCTCAAGCGATTCTCTTGCCTCAACCTCCCAAGTAGCCAGGACTACAGGTGCCCACTACAATGCCAGGCTATTTTTTTTGTTGTTGTTGTTACAGTTGTCATTATTGTTTAGCAGGCCTGGGCCGGGTTTGAACCCACCTGCCTCAGTGTATGTGGCCAGTGCCTATAAAGGATTGAACATCATGCCTGCTATAACAGTCACCAATTTCAGAACTCATCTGAGGAATTGCTGAGAACAAGACAATTTCCTGGCAAACCTGAAATCGCAACAAGCACCCTAACCACGGAGCTAGGGGCGCTGAGCCAGGAAAATCATTGTTTAATGGTCGTGGTAAATTTATATATATACAAATACATGTATATATATATGTATACATATATGTATATGTATGTGTATATATGTATATGTATATATAGAGAGAGAGACAGACAGACAGACAGAATGTCACTTTGTTGCCCTCGGTAGAGTGCCATGGTATCACAGCTCACAAGTGGACTCAACCAATTCTCTTGCCTTAGCCTCCCAAGTTGCTGAGACTACAGGCACCTGCCACAATGCCCAGCTATTTTTTAGAGACAGGGTCTCGCTTTTGCTTGGGCTATTCTCAAACCCGTGAGCTCAGGCAATCCGCCCACCTTGGCCTCCCAGAGTGCTAGGATTACAGATGCAATCCACCACGCCCAGCCAATTTATATTTATTATATTATCAATATGTTTGCCCTCAGCTGTGCCTTACTGTTTTATATTTTTATATGTTTAAGTCTTTTGCCATGTGATGTATTTCATTTGCTTCCTCTTCTCACCCATACCCTCTTTAAACACATCTTTAGTATTTAGGTAGGATTTCTTATTTTTGTTCTAATGGTTACCTTTATCCTAATACTTTTATACAACACGTAAGTTCCCTTTTTTTTGAGACAGAGTCTCAAGTTGTCTCCCTGGGTAGAGTGCCATGGCGTCACAGATCATAGCAACCTCAAACTCTTGCCTTAGCCTCCCAAGTAGCTGGGACTACAGGTGCCCACCACAACACCCAGCTATTAGCGCCTGTAGTCCCAGCTACTTTTTGGCCTGGGCTGGATTTGAACCTGCCAGCTCTCGTGTATGTGGCTCGTGCCCTAGCCACCTGAACTACAGGCGCCGAGCCATTCCCTCTCTTTTTGCCTATAGTTTACATGAGCAATAGTGAAATTATCTAGTAAATTCTTTTTTTCCTTAGCACCTTGAGGAAAAATCCTTTTACTTCTAATTAATGTGTGTATATAACAAGCAGACAGTTTATTCTACTTGTCATATACTCTCCCTATTCTCTCCTCACTGATACTTATACTATATATTTACAGGATTGCCAAGAAATCTGGAAAAAGAAATGGATACATATTAATGATTTATTATATTTCAACAATTATAAAAATAATATCTATTTCCAGACTTTATGGTCACCTTATAAGTTGTCAAAGCATACAACCATCACATACTACACTGCTCCCATTATAACCATCATTTATTCGTAGTTATGCAAAGAAACATTAAGTTAAATTCTTACTCCTAGTGAGAGATATTGATGTCTCCTCAGTCATTTGGCTGTGTAACACTTGTTCTCTAGGTTCCTCAGGAAGAGTTCTTATAAAGAATATTCTTCTGGGCTTGGTACCCTGTAGCTCAGTGGCTAGGGTACTGGCCATATACACCAGGGATGAGCGGTTCGAACCCGGCCCAGGCCTGCTGAACAACAACAATTACGACAACAAAAAAAGCCGGGCGTTATGGTGGGCGCCTATAGTCCTAGCTACTTGGGAAGCTAAGGCAATAGGATTGCTTAAGCCCAAGAGTTTGTGGTTGCTGTGAGCTATGATGTCATAGCACTCTGTGGAGGGTGACATGAGACTGTCTCAAAAAAAAAAGAATATTCTTTTGGACCAGTTCATGATCAGCGTGAGCAAAAAGCAAGACCCCATCTCCACTACAAATAGAAAAATTGAGGCAAGAGGATCACTTTGAGCCCAAGAGTTGGTTGCTGTGAGCTACGATGTCACAGCGCTCTACCCAGGGCAACAGCTTGAGACTCTGTCTCAAAAAAGAAAAAAATATATATAAAGAATATTCTTTTGGCTAGGCAAGGTTGTTCATGGTTGTAATTCTAGCACTCTGGAAGGTGTAGGCAGGTGGATTGCTTGAGCTCACGGGTTTGAGACTAGCCCAAGCAGGAGTTCAAGACTAGCTTGAACAAAAGCGAGACTCCTCTCTACTAAAATAGAAAAACTAGCCAGGAGTTGTGGTGGGTGCCTGTAGTCCCAGCTACTTGGGAGGCTGAGGCATGAGGATCGCTTGAGCCCAAGAGTTTGAAGTTGCTATGAATGATGATGACCCTATGGCACTTAACCCCTGGGCAACAAAATGAGACTCTGTCGTAATAAAAATGAATATTCTTTTGTTGTGTATGAGAGTTAGGGGGAGATAATAACAACAGTGTCCAATAGAGGGAGCCTTAGGCCCAGGAAAGAAAATTGCACAAGCTATTTGAACTCCATAGAGAAGTTTCTAAGAAGAAACTATAGCCTTTACATTTGTAGCTATGCAACAGTTAGGGTTTACTGTGTACAGAACTGTTTTTTCAGTTCCTATAAGGAAATTTACAAAATTCAGAAGGTATGAATAGTTCATAATTCGACTAGTAGCTTAATTGGATCAGATCTTTTTAGCCCAGGAAAAGACTAAAAACCAGATCTCCAATCCAAGGGCCACTGCCACCTACCCAAGTAAGGTAGTATGCAGATCACTTGGAAGCTGCTTGGAAGAAATCTTGGAGAGCTGATGTAAAACTGAAGATAGTGATTCCCAATGTTAAACTGTGTGATAGATGATATACATGCCTCAGTTTTCACTATAAGGGGTTACTAATTATTTTTCTGGTTTTAAAAATTGCCATGGGAAGAAAAATACATTGAAAGTTCAAGTTGCAGCTTGGCATCTGTAGCACAGTGGTTATAGTTCCAGCCACATACACTGAAGTTGGAGGGTTTGAACTCAGCCTGGCCCAGCTAAAACAATGATAACACAACAAAAAATAGCCAGGTGTTGTGGCAGGCACCTGTAGTCCCAGGTACTTGGGAGGCTGAGGCAAAAGAATTGCTTAAGCCCAAGAGTTTGAAGTTGCTGTGAGCTGTGATGCCACAGCACTCTACCAAGGGGGACATAGTGAGACTCTGTTTCAAAAAAAAAAAGAAAGTTCAAATTGCTAACTCCTGGTTATTATAAATTAGAAAGAATTAAATAAGGTGGTTTTTCTAATAATACAAATTTCTGAGGGAGCACTATGAATACCTGGGAAGTGATTTGGGATTAAAGCAAACAACTTGGAGATCAAATCAACCTAGCAAGGCTTTAAGAACTGCCAGAGAACTCTCCTACATGGCTGGAGGTGGGGTTAACCCTTATGGAAAGCAATTTGGTGGTATCTATCAAAATATATATACCCTTTGGCCTTACAATTTCATTTCTATAAACCTATGCTACAAATATACTCACACACAAAATGGCACATGAACAAAATTATTCATTGCTGCATTGTAATAGCAAATTTGAAAGCAACCCAATGTCCAAAAATAAGAAACTGATAAGATTCATCAATGTAATATTATGCAGGTGTAAAAAAAAGTAAGGAAGTTCTCTAAATCAATAAGATGCAAGGATATTATCAAAAAATATAGATCTTATATTTTAAAAAGTATACAAATGTCTACATACAATAACTAAGAAAATGCCATGAAGGCTACGTTGAACAGTTTGATGAGAATATTTCAGATTGTATATGAAACCAGCACATTGTACCCCTTGATTGCACTAATCTACACAGCTATGATTTAACAATAACAGAAAGAAAGAAAGAAAGAAAGAAAGAAAGAAAGAAAGAAGGAAGGAAGGAAGGAAGGAAGGAAGGAAGGAAGGAAGGAAGGAAGGAAGGAAAGAAAGAGAATGTGCATTGGACAGGGTGGTAGCAGTGAGTATGATGAGAAGTGGCCAGATTCAGGATACAGCAATCTCCCATTATCCATAGTTTCACTTTCTATGGTTTAGTTATCTGAAGCCAACCGAGGTCTGAAAATATTAAATGGAAAATTCCAGGAAAAAAAGGTCATACATTTTTCAATTGCACACCATTCTGAGTAGCATGATGAAATCTCATGCTCTGTCCTGCCTGGGATGTGAATTATTCTTTTATCCAGCGTATCCACACTGTCTACACCACCTGCCCATTAGTCACTCAGTATCCAGAGTTTCGGTTATCAAAATTCAACGATCACAGTCTCACAAAGCTTGTGTTCACGGTCAATATCAGCCTAACACTATGTTACAATGCTGGTATCGTTGACCTCATTGTGCCAGCATTTCATCATCTCACATAGTCTCAAAACGAAGGGTGAGCACACTATAATAAGGTATTTTAAGAGAAGGAGAGAGACCACATAACTTTCATGATAGTATTAATATGTTGCTACAATTGTTCTATTTTATTGTTAGTAATTATTGTTCATCTCTTACTGAACCTAATTTATAAATCAAACTTTATTATAGGTATGTAGGAAAAACCAAAAATACATTGTTGTTGATCTCTTACTGTACCTCATTTATAAATTAAACTTTATTATTGGTATGTAGGAAAAAACATAGTATATACAGGGGGTCTTGCTATCCAAGGTTTCAGGCATCCACTGGGGGGGTCTTTGTGGATGCTGTGGGCTACTGCACATTGTGAAGGAGGAGCTGAGCATTGATGTCACTGAGAGGTCAGATGTGCTTTGCAAACAGAGGGAGAGACAGGAGAGGACTCCAAGCTTTTTAGACTGAGCAGCTGCAAGGTCTGAGTTGCCATCAAGTGGATGAAGGCAGCTGCAGAAGGAGTAGATTTGGGGAGAAAGATAAAAAGTCCAGAATTGCAGCGTTAAAGTCTACACAGATGCCAATTTAACTCTTGCATAGCCACTGAATTGGTGTATCTTCTTCCATCTGGGCACTACACAAACACAGGCCTGGAAGATGCAATGCTGAGCACTTTGAGAAAGGAAGCTGGAAGAGCTACAACAACAGCCCATCAAGCAGAGACTGCCAGGAGCTGAAGCTCTGATGGGGAAAAGGCTTGTCCAATGTCAGCAAGTTCAGAGACATGGCAGGAGCAAAGGCCAGGAAGGCAAGACCCGGAGTAGCTTCAGGAATATCCGCAGTCCCCAGGAGAGAATGGGAGGCACCCAGGATCCAGAGGCCGAGAAGAGTCTGTTCAAGGAGCACATTTCACAGGGCCTGTATTATACATATTTGGGGTGCCTGTCTCGCCCATGCCTCCTTCTCAGTGAATCTTTCCTTACCCATAACCCCCAATGCCCTACACGGGTGTTATCCTCAGAGGCCTAAGGTCTCCCCATCTCCATCCCATCTACCCTCTAATGGACACAGCAAACTGAACCAAAAATTCAGTGAATACTTAACGAATCAGGCAGTGCAAAGGGCCAATCAAATTCTCCCTTCCAAGAATTTGAAATAAGAGACAAAGAGATCTGACAGTCAACAGCAGATACTGGGGTAGAAAAGTCACTGAGTAGAGAGAAAACATGATGGGCCACACACAGAGGAAGGTGGCTGAGAAAGAGGAATGGGGCAAACATAAAAAGATGAGCAGAAATGAGAGTGATCACCCTAAACCTGATAGATGGGGAACATGCTTCAGTGTCTGGCTCTCCAGAGCTCTACATTCAATGGCATCATGTTGCACAATGCCAGAGATTATCATACACATCATAGGTCATAAAAAGGGTGCCTTTGGGATTGTGCAGTGTACAACGTGAGCAACTGAACACGGTAATCTTTTCCCTAGTTATATTTCATTTCTGTGACTAGACGTCCAAGACATTGCCTATTATATCTTCATGTAATCCTTTTTTATGACCTTTCTATGATTTCTGTTTCTTTCCAGCAAACAAATTTGGACTAAAAACAAGCTCAGAGGACAAAGATCATTAGGTTGGCTCCCTGGTCCCTTGGTTAACTGACTGACTCTAAAACCATCAGTATCTCTGTGTGGCACGCGTCCGGGGAGTATCATTCATGTAGGAACACTGGTTCTAACTGTTTGAGGACCTGAATAGCAAGTGCACGTTATCAGCTAGTTCTAGGAGGACTGGCCATCCCCCTCTTTAAGGAAATGTACATGTAGTGTCTTGGTCTATCGACGTTCAAGGTTCAGACTGAGATAGTGGCCTGAAAGACTGGGACTCTGGTTTGGTAAGGACCTGAGATTCCCCAAGTCAAGGAATTTTGATTTAGGGCTGAGTGGCTAAAAGGATCTCTCTCATACTTGGAATTGTCTAATTCCTGTATGAACTTCTCATTTCATTTCAAGCAAACTCATCTGTCTGTATCACCTCTTCCCTCCATTCTTCACCTTCTTCACCTGGGAGAGAAGCAGTGTAATACAGGAAAAAAGCTTTCAGCACTCACAGTGAGGAAGCACTCACACTGATCAAGGATATTTGAAAACCATTGCCCTGTTCCCATCTTCTTCCCTCTCCAGCTGCCTGGAGTCCAGAGTTCCCCACATTTAAATCTACAATTTATCTATGTGGCAGCCCATGAAAAGGAATTTTTGAACAGCAAGCTTTGTGTTCTTTCACATTTCATATCCCTCCTACATTTTAGATAAAGTACATTTCCCCAAAAGAAATTCTTTCACTTATTCTGAGCACACTGGAAAGCCCACTGTTTGCAGACTCATTGGTTTTCTATCCGAGTCTCTTCCTCCTCTCTAAGGCTGCTGCTAATAAATCAAATCACTTAATGCTGTTTTGAACAAATGAAAATATCAGAGTGCAATTCAAATGCTACGGTATTAGGCATTTGTTGGATGGAGGTAACATTTTCCACAAGATACATTTCTGTTTCCCAGAGTTATTATTAAAAAACAGAATTTGAACCATACACAATGGGCTCAAATATGACACATACGTTCTGTGGATTCTAAAAACAAAAGAAACTATGGAAACTCTCAAAGGCAGCCTGAGTCTTGTCTGGTATTGTGGCATGTGAAGTCTCCAGCAGCACTTCTCCTAGTGGGCTCCAACCCAGCTACAGAGACATTTCCTGGGAACTCGTGGGAAGTGAACATTTTCGAGCCCCAGCCCATGCTGTGTTTTAAGCCTTTCAGGGGATTCTGATGAATGCTCAAGTTTGAGAATCAAAGCATTTTAGATGTAAGTGGCAGCACGTTATTAAGGAAGGCATGTTAAATAGAGACTTTTTTTTTAAGTTACATTCTCTGAAGAAAGACAGATATCCACAAGTAGCAGTAAAACCCTAATCCTGCTGTGGTCTGATAGAGTCACTTGTTTAAAAATATACTGGAAGTCCCTACATTGTACAGGGAAGTCAGTATTTGGGCTAAAAAAGAGATAGTCACTGTCTTCAGTTTTGCAGGAAAGACCCGGACAAGCCTAAGGATAATTATTTGTCATGGGTGTTAACTCAGAGACCCGGGCCAAATGTGGGGCGCATGCGGTGGGGACCTTGCTCCAGCTGGGATAATAAAAGAAGTAACCTCAGAGGAGGACGTCCTTGAACTTGGCATGAAAGAGCAATAGGCATTGTGAAGGAAGACAGGAGAGCTCCCCGCTGGGCAAAGAGGGCTGCATGTAAAAAGGGTAAGATCATCAAAGGACCTGGCAGTGCCCAGGGAGCTCTGGGAATCACACAGAGGTTTTGGATCATGCTCCAGGAAGAGCAAGAAAAACGTATGCCAGAAGTTTCAGAGTTATACCCCAGAACTAGCATAACCTCACCTGCCCTCTGCCCAAAAAGAATTTTAAAGAGTCAATTCTTTATTAGTTGCTGAAATTTTCTTGTATAATATTCCCGTAGTCATTTTCCACCTTCAGAGCTGGAGTGCTCACTGCCTCCCAAAGCAGCTCATCCCATTTTAGCCCCAAAGGTAATTTTCTATAATCTCTGTCCCTAGAGCTGCCTCCGAGTATCCCTGCAAAATCTACTGTTTCCAATCCAAATGCCCACAAACAGGTGAATGAGCACACAAACTAGAGGGTTATACACCTGAACACTTCTCAGCAATAAAAAAGGAACAGACTCTTTACACTCCACTCCACAACACAGATGAATCTCAAAGTCACTGTGATGTAGCAGAGGACCCAGACACAGAGGACTGCATGTGGGTGATTCATTGACATGAAATTCTAGAACAAGTGAAAAGAAACCACAACAGCTGTGCCCTGGAGCCCAGGGGATGATGGAAATGTTCTAAAGCTTGATTGAGGTTGTATTTACACAGGTTCATGCATTTGCTAAAACTCATCAAACTGTATGCTTTAAGTGGGTACATGCTACCATGTGCAAATGAAACTGCAATAAAGTTGGTTTTCAATGTATTTAGTTTAATGTTTTAAGTTGACATGGGGGTGTGAGGATTGCAGGTTAGCTGATTGTCCCACATGGAACCAGATCTTAACAGGAATTCTCACTTGAGTGCCAAATTCTTTGATCTTTGTGCAATTAACCATGTCACTGCTAAGGATGAAAGTAGGGCTTGTACAAATGGAACCAGCTGTTTTAATGGAAAGTTCTACAGGAATGCCTGTAAAACTCACCACACCAGGACAGTCCCTGGAGCTTCTGCGTTCAGAAGGCCTGACACATGCTGGGCAGGGGCTTTTACAGAAGGAGACAGGAGCAGGGTCATGAGTGAAAACCAGCGATTATGGGGCCACCATTCCATACTAGGCAGGAAGTCTTCCCAGCACACATACCACCGCCTACTGGCTGAGCAACTTTAGATCAGTTACATAACATTTTGACCTCAGTTTCTTAAGATATAAAATGAGCATAGGAGCAATTCCTAATATATGGGGCTATTTGAAGGACTAAGAGAGGAGTTAATATAGAGAGAGTATATAGAGAATATATAGAATAGTACCTGTAAATGGTAAACACCATACATGTGTTAGCTATTATCACCTTTATTACCATCACCATCACCCTCACGATCATCATATCACTGTTATCACCATCAATATCATCATCATCATCGCCATCACCATCACCTTCATCATTATTACCATAAATATCATCACCATCACCACCCTCACCATCATCATCATCGTTTCCATCACCGTCACCCTCACCAACATCATCACCACCATCTATTATCTATTATCTATTAACTATTATCACCACCATCATAATTACCATCACCCTCACTATCATCATATCATTGTCATCACCATCACCATCATCCTCATCATCATTATCATCACCATCATCACCATCACCCTTACCATCATCATCATCATCACCATCACCCTCACCAACATAATCACTACCACCCTCACCAACATCATCACCACCACCACCATAATCATCATCATCCATCCTCTGCTGAATCTCAGAGCCTGATGATTGTAGAGCTGGGAACAGCAGGCTAATGATGTGATAACAACTAATCACAGCAAACTAATAAATATAACTAATACAGTTCTTTTCCCTCAACCCAATCTCATACCTCATTGGAAGCTTGAAATCCCTCTATAACATCTCTACAAAGCAGTTACCAACCTATGTTTGAACACCCTTCCTCTTGGGCAGCTGACTACCTCCCCAGGGAGCTCATTCCAACTGCCATATCTACAAATTTGGATCTAGGACCTTCATGTTTCTGCAATTCCAAGAGCATCCATGATACCCCACTGTGGAATTTCTTTTGTTAGCTAGAATAAAATTGGAAAATATACCATTGTTTGTGACATCCCCATCCTCTTTCATGCCCAGGGGAAAATTTTGGCTACTCTTCCTATTGAGAGGTTGAGTCTAATTCCCCTCCCCTTGGATCTGGGCTGGCCTTAATAACTTGCTTGATCAGGTAAAGGCAGCAGAAGTGGCTCCCACCCAAGTGTCTTGAAACACTCTTGGAACCCAGCCATTACCTACAAGAAAGTTCCAGAAGTCCTATGGAGAAGCTAATGTGGAGAGGAACCAGGTCCCAGCTAACAGCATCAGCAGAGCTCCCAGCTGACAGCCAGTTCAGGACCAGCTTGCCAACCAAGGAGTAACCCATCTTGGATGTGACTATTCCAGCCGATGCCACACAAAGCAGACATAAGCTGTCCCCATCAAGTGCTACTAAAACTTCAAATCTGTGAGCAAAATAAATAATTATCATTGTTTCAAGTTTCTGAATTTGGGGATGATTTCTTTTTTTTTTTTTTTTTTTCTTGACATGTATTTTTTTTTTGATCAATATAATTTATTTATTTTTTTTAATTATTTTTTTTATTATAGATAAAAATACCCACAGCCAATATCGTATTGAATGGAGTTAAATTGAAATCATTTCCACTTAGATCAGGAACCAGGCAAGGTTGCCCATTGTCTCCATTGCTCTTTTACATTGTAATGGAAGTTTTAGCCATTGCAATTAGGGAAGAAAAGGCGATCAAGGGAATCCACATAGGGTCAGAAGAGATCAAACTTTCACTCTTCGCAGACGACATGATCGTATATCTGGAAAACACTAGGGATTCTACTACAAAACTTTTACAAGTGATTAAGGAATACAGCAATGTCTCAGGCTACAAAATCAACACCCACAAATCTGTAGC
>CAUYPK010115065.1:0-17130 GCA_963574355.1 Loris lydekkerianus
TAACCCAACTATACCACAAGACTATGAGGAAAGGACCAAGGAAGGGGAAGGGAGGGGGGAGGTTTGGGTGGAGGGAGGGTGATGGGTTGGGCCACATCTATGGTGCATATTTTTATCTATAATAAAAAAAAATAAATTAAAAAATTTTAGTCATTTTGTTTATATCATATTTATTCATTAATGATGAATATTTGGATTGGTTTCAGTTCCTGGCAAATAAAACTTCTAAGTATATTCATGTAAAAGTTTCTGTATAAACATATGCTTTCTTTTTCTGGGTAAATACCTAGAAATGGACAGCTATACCATATGGTAGGTATATATGTGTAACTTTTAAAGAAAGTGCCAAACTTTTCTAATGGCATTTGTTTTAAAACCAGTTTTTATTTATTTGTTTTTAGATCCATGTGGCAATTTGGCAGAAATCTGTGAGATATTTGGATGTAAACGTTCAGCTTCTTTTATTATAAACAAAAGCCATGCTGTGGCAACTATCACCTTGATAAATGCAGTGGCAGCATTTGGAAAGTAGACTTTGGAAAGTAGACTTTTACCACAAGATGGAAAAATGACAGGAGAGAATCTGGGAGTTTCCCAGTCTGCCTGACAGCAGTGGAAAAAAGTCAGGACCCTTGGACTTTTTCTTTGAGGCACTTTAATGAGAATAAAAGTGAATTTATTCTTTTTGGCTAGTTCATCCTTCTCTTGTGATTTTTTGAGAATATGAAACATTGGAAAACTTAGATCAGAGCTGTTTTGTGAAGTTTTGATCTGTTTCCTTGATGTTTTGACTTTGAAGCTCCTCTCTGTGAATAAATTCAGCTTTTGTTTCACCTTTCCCTGCCGAACAATGCCAGTAAGTCAGAAGGAAATATCCAGTAGGGATAAGTGGCTTTTCTTTGATCCACACATAAATCAAGTATCAAGCTCCTTTTAGCCAATAGAGGAGTGGTATTCACAAATGCCTGTCTGGCTCTGAACCATGTACCGTATTTCATAGAATGGGTAGCCGCAGCACAATCTACTTCTAACAACCCGTCCCCCTTCTGAAATGCCACAGCACAGACGGATTCTCTTAAAGAAGTTTGCCATATACACACCAGGCAATGTTTTCATACTTCTGATAATATCTCATACAGTGTGAAATTTTTGGCACTTAGCAATATTATTATTAAAGTTCAGACCCTTGAAAACAGCAAAATGCCAGGGAGGTAAGTGGAGAGCCGGATGCAGTGCAGAGGAGCATGCTGATTCGTTCTTTAGCCCATGTGTCACCCACCAATGCAGAACAAATCAGAGGTCAGACGGTAGAGGGCAACATGCAGGTCTTTGTGCTGTGATGCCAGTGCCTGTTGGGGGCCTCAGAGGAGGCACCAGCTTCTCTGGAGATGGTGGACCCTGCTCCCTCACAAGTGGTCCCGTGCTGAGACTCTGTGGCTGGCAGGCTTAGCTCACAATCCAGCCTGAGGAAATGCATCAACAGGACATGTGCCCATATTTCCATATCTGTAAACCTCCTGTAACGGAAATGGTGACAACCCTAGCCTGGCCTTTTGTTAATTCCTTAGCTGTGTGATTTTGGCTGCAGCCAGAGCAGGGTGCCTGCTGATCATTCTTAGTATTCCCTTTTTGGTTTTAGGTGTTTTTCTTGATACTGAGGTTGCTTTCTGTTTTGTTATGTGGGTTTCAACCTTCTGTCTTCTCATCCCCAGATGTAATTTGGGCAATTTATTTGCATGGAGCCTTTGCAGATCCTATGGTCACCGTGGTGCTGGCCATAGCTCTGCCTGTGCCACCAGGCAGAGCCATCCAGCCCAGCTTGTGGCCCAGCCACTTCACCCAGACTCCCAACGGACTCCCAGTGGCCTTAGCCAAACTAATTGATAGAGTTAGACACAGGGCAGAGTTGAAAGTGATGTCACAATTGACGGCAGATTGGGGAGTCAGGGCCAATCCCTGCCAGGCACTCCAATCATCTGGCAGGTGACAGGTTTAAGGCCTCAAGGCATTTCTGTTCTGGCTTCCACCTCCTTAGGGATGCTAGTCCTGCTGGGGAAATAAACATTCAATTGATACGCTGCCTGTAAACCCTTGGTACTGTGGCTGAATGATTGCGGTTGTCATGGTAGCAAGCAACGTTTTCATTATCATCTGTGGCCTTTTCTCCTCCCCTGGGAATTGTCAGATATAATTGTAGTCTTTCATTCTAGCTTGGGTCTTTGTTTCTTGGGGTGACTACTGTCTCTTTGCCTACAATTGGGGAGACTTTCTATTGGTTTGGAGGGACAGGGTGATGTAGGGGAAAGGTGGATAGGGGAAGCGGGAAAGAAGAGAGAAGAGACAAAATGTGTGCGCATTGGGGACAGTGGGGACAGACTGTCACTGGGAGACAGAAGAGGGGAGGGGCACGCAGAAGGGAAGGTGGGCTCCTCAGGAAGCTTCTCCTTCACCATGCAAATGCCTGCCATGATCACAGCCTCTTTAGCATCTCCCTGCCTGGGGCTTGTATGGGAGGCCCTGTGCGGTGCAGTGCGCTGTGCCCTCCCCAGACCACAGGCTTTTGGTGAGCAAGGGCTGAGTTTTGCTCCTCAGTTTCTACCCCACAGGCTGCACATGTGCCTCTTAGCAGTAAGCAATTCAATGCTGAATGAATGCATGCATGGACAGACATTCAAACACTTTTTAAGCTATTATCATTGAATCAGGCTTCGAGGGACTGATTGATGGGAATCAAAATCACTAGAGACAGATGGTCAAGCTTGCATGCCAGTCTGTGGGTTTGTTTTGAGAAATGCAGCTTTGCAGAACAGTGGGGGTGTGCATTGGCTGGTCAGTGGGTTCCCCTGCTTGAGGGAAATTCTCCCAATTCTGGGGCATCTGCTGTAGAGTTTTCCCGTGGATGCACTGGTTATAATGGAAGCAGAGCTAATGTCCTTGGCCTGGTGGTGAGTCGGCTTTCCTGATGCGTTCTGCTCCTAACTACACCTCCAGCCCAATGTGCTCCAGACTCCTGACCTATAGGAAAAGGACCAAGACTTTGAAAAAGTGGCTTCTTATCTGTTTAGGGCCATCCTTTGGATCCTCTGCTATTTGCATGTGTCTGAGAGCATGTGCAAATGTGTGTGTAAACACATCCAGAGCCTTGAAGAGCAACCCACACTTGAAGCATTCACAGAGCAAAGTTTTTGATGCTAAAAAGGAAGAAAACACCAAAACTTGCAAAGCCTGTATTTTAACCATAAAATCCGGGTTCAACTCCTGACTCTGTCACTTATATTATGATGTTGGTCAGTCCCCGAGCCTCTCTGATTCTCTTGTCTTCACTGCCATGTGGGAATGATGAGCACTTCCTTGGCTAATGAAGGGTTATTGTAGGATGGTGCCATACGATGACCATCTTTACCCAGGTCAAGGGTAAAACTATGTAGCAATTTCCCCATTATGGTCCCGGGGCCTGTGTTGGAGGAGGGCTGCTTACTGTTCTGGGCACAGGCCTTTCTTGCAGGTTCTTTTTGGTGGGTGATGACAAGGAGAGAGTGAAATGAGAAAGGGGAGTGAAGAATGCCTCTGGTCTTGCTCAAGGTCAGCCCTAGAAAGAGGGAAAGGTTTACAATGAGAAATCTAGGCAGGGAGCAAATAAGGAAGCTAATCCATGCTGACCAAACTCACAAGAGACTGATGAATAAACCCAAAATGCTACTTTGAACACTTGTACTGAATTCTTTAAGTTTTTTGATGCCTGAAAATATGCACTGGTGCAAAAAAGATCAGCACCTATGTACAATTAAACACGTGACACTGCTTATAAAAGAAAAAAGGTCAATTAAGATTTTGTCCCAAGAGTGGCAGGAAATGGGACACGGAACAGACCTGTTGTTCTTTGCCCTTGGTAGCTCTAGCTTTTTTACTTGGGCAAAAGAACTTGATTAGAGGGGAAAAGATTAATGCCCACAAAATGAAAACCCCAATACTTTCTATGTGAATGTAACCCACATATTTATGGGGCTAACTTTGCCTGGTAAAAATCCAGGTAAAATTGGCATGACCCATTGAATTTGGGACCCCTGGAAGACCAACGGTCTGCCCAAGGTCTCTGTGTATCCTTACGGGGCTCATGTACCTGTGGTTCTTCCTGTCTCCACCGTCCCCCGTGCTGGCTCTTGCTTGCATGTGTGTGGTCCCTATTCTGTATGATGGCAAATCACAGATTTTGTCAAGTTTATCAAAAATCCTTCTCGTACAAAATATTACAAACTGAGCAGAATGTACCAACTATTTCAAGAGTGAAAGGGCTAGAATGAGAGGCAAGAATGGGTTTGTATCACAGCAACACTACTCCAAAATCCAGCAGAAGAGCATCTGTGATCCTCCGGTAGCCCCTGGTCGCCTCACACTAACATTCTCCCCACTTTCTCCCAGCCTCTCTCCATCCTGCCCTCACCCCTGCTCCCTCTTTTTCTTTCCTTTTTCCTGGCTCTCTACTCCTTTAGCAGTAAAAAAACAAACAAACAAACAAACAAAACTCCAAAAAACAAACAAACGAAGAAAAAACAAACTTCACATTTTTTAAAATGGAGGAATAGCTTCTATCCTAAGCATGTAAGGTCTTTTTTCCAAACAAAGGTTGTTCCCTACCTAAGAGGCACTCCCACGCCACTAAGACAATAGAGTCATCGCATTCCTTTCCTAGACAAACCTTTAGTTCAGTTCTCTACCTTGGTTTCCCCTAAGAGCCCAAAGGTTTATTCAACCCACCTCAGATGACACTCTCTTTAGGGAGGGTTGCTCTTCAAACATCTTGATACTTCTTGCGTTTTGGGAGTAGTGTTTACCAAAGAAGCAGGTGGTACAATGGTAGGAATGCAGGCAGGAGGAAGTTCTGCTGGCATGGCCATCTGTGGAGTTTGGGACAAAGTATTTAACCCCTCTAAGCCTCCTTGAGGAAGGAATAGCAGGCAACATACAAAACTATTGCAAGGACTGAATACCATGATGTACGTGAACATATTTTGTCAGCCACAAAGCTCAGTGTAGTTTGTGATTGTTTACTCATGGGGCCATGCTAGCAAGGTGGTGGTATTAATTGTCTGGGTCTTGGTGTAGCTCCCCCCCCCTTTTTTTTTTTTTTTTTTGAGACAGTCTCTTTCAGTCGCCCTGAGTGAGAGTAGAGGGTAGAGTGCTGTAATGTCATAGCTCACAGCCACTCTTGGGCTCAAGTGATCCTCTTGCCTCAGCCTCCCAAGTAGCTGGTACTACAGGTGCCCGCCACAATGCCTGGCTATTTTTAGAGACAGAGTCTCACTCTTGCTTAGGTTGGTGTTGAACTCCTGAGCTCAAGTGATCCACCTGCCTCCGCCTCCCTGAGTGTTGGGATTATAGGCATGAACCACCACACCCGCCTTGTCTTCCTTTTTTTGGTGACAGCAGCCTTACAAAATGCACTGGTCCAAAAATGCTAGTGCTTCTTTCTCATGTGCAAAGGCTATTCCAGTTTAGTGTACATAAAGGTCAACTCTATGAGTGGGGAAATAGCATTCTTGCCAGAGGTAAAGCTAGGAAATTCTCAATTTCAAAGACTCAAAAGTACTCCTATGCTCATATACAATTCTTGCCTCAGGGCACCTTATAATTTATACCAAGCAACAGTTTAAAAAATTATTCCTCTACTTTTGCTTCATTACAGAGCAATATACTACTTATTATAGATAAGAATAGATGGGTTGAAACAGAGTGTGTGTGTGAGAGAGAGAGAGAGATAGAGATGGAGAAAGAATACCATCTGTAGTTCTGAAAAAAAACATAACATTTTAATGTCAACACAGTCAGATTTTTCTATGTGTACTTGATGTGAGTTTCTCTGTGACATTTTGGTGCATAGTAGGACACATTCTTTAAATTTTTCTAAGTCAAATTGAAACTATCTCTTTACTTACCATTTAGATCCATTCATCATTCCACAGATATTGATTGAGCACTTATGAGCTTATGATGGCATTCTTCCAGGTGCTAGGATATAAGCAGGGAGAGCAAACAAATGTCCCTGCCCTTGCCCAGCTGACATTCTTTCCTATGGGGGAAGACAGACAATAAACAAATGAATGGAATGAATAAGAAAAGTGCTAAGCCAGCTGGGGATAAAGTGGGGGAACAGCACAGCAGGGGAAGGACTTTGGGAGTTTGGGCAGGCTGCCATTTGAAGTGGGTGACCTGAAAGAGAGGAAGGACTGAGCCTTCTGGAGAAGGGTGAGGAGCACAGGCAGAGGCACCCAGTCACCTCAAAACAGCTGGAGATCTGGGTGGCTGGAAGAGTTTGCACCAAGGTGGGAGTTGGAGAGAAAATAGAGAGGTCCTTAAGTCTGACTGGGTAGGGCCTTGAGGGCCAGCAAGAGGATCTAGCTTTTCTCTGATTAAGATGGGAAACCAAAGAGGAGTCATGATTTCACACTGAGAATAAATTACAGGCAGGAAGAGGTAGGAACAAGGGGACCTGATATGAAGCTTCTGCAATAATCCAGGTGAGAGACAATGATTACTTGGACCAAGAGGATATTTGACGTGGTGAGGTGAGATGGAATTTTGATACATATGTTGGTAGAATTGATGGAATTTCCTGACAGAAATGTGAGATGGGAGGGAAAGGTCAAGGGGACTTCTGAGATGGCCCTGAGGCATCCAGAGAATAAAGCTGCTATTTTCTGAGATGGGAGAGGCTATGGGAAGATTGGACTTAAAAAGACAGATCAGAAGCTGGTTTTAAATATTCAGTTTGAGATGTACCTAGCAAAATGGGACCCCAAGAAGGCTAGTCTGAGGTTTGGGATAGGACTAGAGATATAAATTTGAGTTCCAAACTAAAAATGTTGGTATTAAAACCACAAGGTTATTAAGAACGTGTGTGTAGACAGAAAAACATCTCAGGGTATCAGTCTTAGACTAGCAGGAAGAACTCATCTCTTCTTGGTGCTCTCCCTGGTACCTGGTTGGCCTAGGAACAGACCTTGGGTTTACATGGAAATGGTACAATTTCCATTCTTAAATGCTGAGAGCCCTGACCCCACATATTCCACTATGGCGAGCGCTTCTCTTGCCTTTACCACATCACATCACAGATGAAAAGTGAACTTCTGTGTTAAGAGAGAGATGGCCAAGAAGTACACAGCCTACTCAAGTTGCCCGAGTTCCTCCAGTACTGGATGGTCAAAGGTACCCAAAGCTAGGATCCCAAGGTCGCTACTCATAGTCCTATACATAGCCAACCCCACATGACTCCATTTGCTCTTGGAGTACAGTCAGAATCCTTCTGATGTCCAGTTATCAGTTTCCTTTCTTTCACCAAGGGTAAGACCCCAGCAATTACACAGCTTAGCTTTCCAACCCTTGAAACAAAAGGAGTTGATTCTATTGTCTTTCTTGCAGTATAGTGTTGCTTGACTCCAAAAGAGGCATTTGAATGTTAAGGTGTTTGAGGGAGGCCCAAGGAATGTCATCCCCTTTTTTTCTTATCTGAGTTCTGAACCAATTGAGAAATAAAACAAAGGAATAACAAGGCGGATGGAGACCAAAAGACTTACACAGATAAAGCTGATGTTGGAGAAAGGTTTGCATTTGGCTATGTGTCCCACCAAGTACTAAACCCTAGGATTAGGCATTTCAAAAACCCAATCATGGCAGAGCTGGATCAAGAGGCTTGTCTTGTGAACTGTATTATACAACATGGAGGAGTAGACCAAGAGAATCTAGGCTGTGCCTGTCCAGCTTCTCCTTCCAAAATCACCGTCAGATTAAGCATCTCCTCCCAGGAAGGGTCTCAGGAATGGGGGCTGGAGAGGTGAAGAATGTCCAGAAGTGTCACACCAGTGGTTCTGCCTCTACTCAGGTGGTAACATCTTGTAGGGAAAAGCTATCCCTACCTGTAAACATCCAGCAATACAATTTCTCCCCTCCAGCCCCCTTGAAAGTGATTAACTCCTCTAGTGGTGAACAAGGAGACCCTGGCACAGTTCTTACAAAGACAATGAAAAAACCAAAAATGATGTCCTGTGTAGACGTAAGTATGCAGAGAGGTGCACACAAGAATATAGGCATGTACATACACACATACACAAATGAGATTATGCAGGGTGATTATAGCATATTTTACAACTTCTCTTTTCATTTATTAAACCAGGACTTTTCTTCCAATAAATCTACTTTTACAAAGTCATTTTAGTGGTTGAATATCATTTCACTGTGGGGCATGTCCATCTTTTGGTAGCCTGTCTCTACTGCTTTTTACTGCTGGTTATCTGACTTATTTCTAATCCTTTGCAACTATTAAAATATAAAATTAAAAACCATTGTCTGAACTTTCTTCTTGCTAAATTGGTACCTATTCTGGGTTAGTTCCTTAAGCTAAAATCCTGAAATTAGAACTGCTGATTTGAAGGACAGGCATGTTTTTAACACTGGTTACATTTTGAAAAATTATGCAACAAATGTCATTGACATAGTTCAACATGCAAAGGACAAAGAGAATAAATAAGCAAGTCAGTTTACCTTACAGACTGTGAACTCCCACAGTGGACTGCCTGTGTCCCCAGTACCCCTTGGACCATATTGTGTACCTTAGAACTTCAGCTGTTTGCATACAGGCTGATGGAGTGAAGAAAACCAATGGAAAGAAATACTTACATGTGGGCATGCTGTACATGACCAAGGGAAAGGTGTTTTAAAGAGTGAATAAAGGTCTCTATGATCTGGGTAGAAGCAAATATGATGGTTCCTAGGCTAGACTCCCATGCTTTCTCTGTGACTGAGTTATTTGGCTTTGGCATTAGAGTAGAAAACTTGATACCAAAGCCAGACAAGAACACTACAGGAAAATAAAACGATAGACTAGTAAGCCTGATGAACATAGGTGCGAAAATCTTCAATAATACACTAGCAAACCAAATTCAGCAGCATGTTAAAAGGTTCATACACCTTTATCCTTGGGATGCAAGATGTTTCAACATACAAAAATCAATAAATTTGATTCACCACATTAACAAAATGAAGGGTAAAAATAACAGATCATCTCAACAGCTGCTGAAAAAGTATTTGACAAAATTTAACTTCCTTTCATGATAAAGAGAAATCAGAAAATGAATGAATGTATAGAATGAATGTACCTCAACTAAAACAAGCTCACAGCTAATATCATACTCAATGGTGAAAAGTGGAGAACTTTTATTCCAAGATCAGGAACAAGACAAGGATGTCCACTCTCACTGCTTCTACTCAATATAATACTAAAAGTCCTTGTGGGAGCAATTAGGCAAGAGGAAAACAAAAAAGGGAAGGCCTCCAAACTGGAGAGGAAAAAGTAAAATTATCTCTGTCTACAAATGACATGATCTTACACATAAAAAAGCCTTCATACTTCACAAAAAAACTGTTAGAATCCCCAAATTAGGTAGTTTCAGGATGCAAAATCAACATTTAAAAATCAGCAGTGTTTCTATACACTAACAATGAACTATCTGAAAAAAAAAGAAAGAAAACAATTTTATTTACAATGGCATATACATGGGTTATTACAAAAGTTCTGAGATACAAAAAAATCAAGAAATGTAAAATTTGTGTGGATGGAAATAAACAAAGCCCTCCCAGCAACACTGATAAGCCAAGCAAGTTGAAACGTGCACAGGTGAATCAGGAAGGACCCTGTCAACTGTGTTTCTTGGAAGTGAAATATGGACCACGATACAGTCTGGCTCAAAACATTTGTAATATACACACACACATATATAAAATATTTAGAAATAAATTTAACTAAAGGAGGCAAAAGATTTGCACACTGAAAACTAAAACATTGATGAAAGAATTTGAGGATGACACAAATAAATGGAAAGACATCCCATGTTCATGGATTGGAAGAATTAATATTATTAAAATGTTGATAATACCCAAAGCAATCTGTAGATTCAATGCAATCCCTATCAAAATTCCAGTGATATTTTCACAGAAATAGAAAAATCATTACTAAAATTCATAAGAAATCACAAAAGACCTGGAATAGCCAAAGCAATCTTAAGTAAAATCAACAAAACTGGTGGGATCACACTAATTGATTTCAAAATCAATCTTAAAGCTATACTAGTCAAAACTTTGTGTTAGTCACATAAAAACAGACATATAGACCAATGGAACAGAAAAGAAAGCTCAGAAATAAATTCACACATTTATAGTCAACTGATCTTTGACAATGATGCTAAGAACATACAAAGGGGACAGGACAGTCTCATCAATAAATGCTGTTGAAAAAACTGGATAACAACATGCAAAAGAATAAAATTGGATCTGTATTTCACACCCATCTACAAAAACAAACTCAAAATAAATTAAAAGCTTAAACATAAGACTTGTGACTATAAAACTGCTATAAGACAACATAGAGAAAAACTTCTTGACATTGGTGAAGGCAACAATTTTTTAGATATGACCCCTAGAAACAAAATTAAAAATAGACAAATGAGATATATCAAATTAAAAATCTTCTGCACATAGCACTTGGGAGGCCAAGGTGGTTGGATTGCCTGAGCTCCTCAGGTTTGAGACCAGCCTGAGCCAGGGAGAGACCCCTTGTCTCTAAAAATAGCTGGGCATTGTGGTGGGTGCCCATAGTCCCCGCTACTTGGGAGGGTGAAGCAAGATAATGGCTTAAGCCCAGCAGTTTGAAGTTGCTGTGAGCTGTGATGCCACAGGACTCTACTGAGGGTGACAAAGTGAGACTATCTCAAAACAAACAAACAAACAAACAAACAAAAAAAAAAACAAAGAAAAATTCTACACAGCAAGGGAAACAATCAAGAGTGAAGAGACAACATATGGAATAGAAAATATTTGTGAGTTGTACATCTAGTAAGGAGTTAATGTCCAAAATATACAAGGAACTTAAGGAACTCAATAGAAAGAAAACAAATAACCCAATTTAAAAATAAAGGACCCGAATGGATGTTTCTCGAAAGACATACAGACATCAACAAGTATATAAAAACAAGAAAAGTTCAACATTACTAGTCATCAGAGAAATGCAAATTAAAACCACAGTGAGATATCACCTCACACATGTTAGGGTGGCCATTATAAAAAAGATAAAAGATAATAAACATGTTAATGAGGCTGTGGAGAAAAAGGAATTTCTGTACGCTGTTTGTCAGAATGTAAATTGCCATTGTGGAAACTAGCGTTCAAATAATTAAAAATGGAGCCACTAAATGATCCAACAGTCTTCCTTCTGGGTACATATCCAAAGGAAATAAAGTCGGTATGTTGAAGAGATATCTGTACTTCTATGTTCCTTGAAGCATTGTTCACAATAGCCAAGAAGCCTTACAAGAAAAGGAAACCATATAATTCGCAGCATGGATGGACCTGGAAGACATCATGCCAAGTGAAATAAACCAGGAAGACAAATACCACATGATCTCACATGAACATGTGGAATCTGAAACAGCTGAATTCGCAGAAACAGAGAGTAGAATGGTGGTTACCAGGGGTTAGGAGGAAATGGGGACATGTTGATTAAAGGGTACAAAGTTTCAATTAGACAGGATGAATAATTAGTGAAGATCTATTGTACAGCACGGAACTATAGTGAATAAAAATATATTATATGCTTGAGTATTGCTAAGAGATTAGACCTAAAATGTTCTTACTACAAAAAAGATAAACACATGAGATGATGGATAAGTTAATTAGATTGGTTTAATCATTTTATAAAGTATGCTCAGAAGAAAATATAACATTTTACACAGCAAATACATATAATTTTTATTTGTTTCTCAGCTAGACCTTAATAAAGCTGGGGTGGGAGGAGGGGAGAGAAAAAAAAAGAAAGAAAAGCAAAATCCTTCTGATTTCCTTTGTCATGAGATTGTCCTCAATGACCTGCTACCAGAACAGCTATTTGTGAGCTCCAGGATGGACTTGGCATTTGCTTTGTCCCCACATCTGCACCAGGAACTTGGATCCTTGAGAGCCATGTGCACTCTCAACAATTCCTAGAATATTTGTGCCTCTTTGGATCACAGCTCTGAACAGTTGTTTAGTTCATGGGCTGATGTTTTCCATGAAGCATTTCCAAAGAAAACATGAATACACAGTGCCCCATGAAAGGAGCTGGCTGCTGCTGCCCCTGGCACAGGTCCGTTTTGGTGGTGACTGGAAATAGAAGCTGCTGAAGGATTTTCAGCTTCTCAAAGATGGAACTAAGTGAGGGTCTCACTGTGCCCAGGGAAGTTCATCCTCCACAACAAGGAGGGAGCGTCTTACCTCCTCTAGGTCCTCCAGAACATGGTGGAGAAGTTAGGACACCAACAGACTTCTGTTCAAATCCTGTTGTTAGCAATACCTCATTGTAGGAATATGAGCAAATTAATCTCTCTGTGCCTCAGTTTCTTTAGCTGAAAATGAAGGTAGCAATATGTAGCACTTAGAGTGGTGTAAGGATACAACTTACACTTAGAGTGGTGTAAGGATAATGTGTGTATAAATTACTTGGTTTATGGTAAGTGCTCAACTGGTGACAGATGCTATTCTATAGCAACACCACCAGGTGTAAACAATCAGGAAGCCAGAATAAAATGCCAAAGAAATGGATGAAAAGACTCCTGGACATCTCTTGGGTATTAAGCATCATTATGTTCCCAGGGCATAGCACACAGTCAGCACTTGGTAAGCATTTGATACATTTGATGAATGAATAAACACATACTAGGCCTTCTCAGACATGTAGGTAGAAATGAGGCTGAGAAGCTGGTCCCTGGAGAAGCTGAGAAAATCTCTGTGATGATAATAATATTATTAATGAAATCAGCAAACAATTAAGAACACTAACCTGATACCCAAACAAGTGACCACACTGCATACTGTTCTCATTCAGAAGGAGAATTTCACAACACTCTTTTAAGGTAGTGCTTTGCCTTCATCTTACAAAGGAAGAAACTGAGGCCCAAAGAGGTCGCATAAGTTGTCTTGTGTGCTGCAGTTAGGATGGAACAGCACCCATGTCTGGATCTTAGGGCAGGAGGATGGTGAAGCAGAGTCTCCTCTGGCTTTGCTAAGGTGGTAGTGGGCAAGGAGATTGGACTTAACTTAGGGCTGAAGGCAAATGGGACATCTCCTTCTGAATGAGAACAGTATACAGTGTGGTCACTTGTTTGGGGCTGATTATGTGCATGGTGCTGCCACAGCTGGCACCTAAATGTACTGATCTCCATGGTGCTGAGGCCTCACCTGTTCTTCTGCCTGGGGTTGGAGGTGGTACTGCCATTTGTTAGATATCTCAAAACATCCTGCTGTATTGTGCACTTCAAGTTTTCAATGGAGAAAAAAGATTTTTAGGACCAACAAAGTCCTCTCGACATGGCCAAAAGGGATAGTGGTCCACTGGGGCCGCTTGGCAGGGGTCATTAACCCCCAGACTACATGAGTTAAGCCACCCGCTGTCCAATTTACTTAGACTATGATTATGAGCGTGAAGCCCAAGCTTTGACCAGCTCTTGGGTTGGGACAAGACTCATCAGCTATGATACCCGGCAAACTGTCCTGTTCTCAAGGATGACACTGCTGGCTGAAGGGTGACACAAGGAAGCCTCATCCATCCTTGGCACCTGACCCATACGGTCTGACAGTCATTAAAGCTGAGCCAATCACATTGACTCCCTCAGGATATGAGCCAGATCCCCAGGAGAGAGAAGACTGGTTCATTGGGAGCAGTAGGATCTGCAGGCCCCAAAGCTGACAGGGGCTGTAGATCTCTGGGAGGTTGGTCTATCTTAGAGACAAACTTTTCACAGAGCTTGACTCAGGATCTGGGTCTCTGACCTTGCCTGCCTCACTGGGAGGGCTCACTATGCTTAGACCCCTCAGTGTCCCTCCCCAGAGCACTCTGGACTGAAGCCCCTTCTTCCTTCCTTCTCCTGTTCTATTGATGGCCCTGGCAGGAGCTGGTGGGAGGAAGCCGGAAGTAGGCAGGTTGGGCGCCAAGTGTCAGTCATTTGGTGCTGGGCAAGGGTGTGTAAAGCATCTTTCTGGGCTCTAAAGGTGCCTTTCATGACTCATCATTCATAGAGAACAGTTCTTTCTTTCTTCATCCCACATGTGTGCTCAGGAACCTGAGTACTGGGGCCTTTCATCAGCCAAAACTAAGCTAATGTGTAGAGATACACCCCTTTAACTTTCAACAAGGTGGTGGAGACCCTGCAAATAGGCTGCGCTGCCCTTTCGCTGCCCTTTCACAAGCGATGTTGCCTTTCCAAGGCTCTGCACCTGGGGTCAGGGCTCCTTGAGTTCTGCCTCAGATGTCTGATCATATGGCTCAGGGTCTAGCTTCTCAAAGTGTGGTTCCTGGAACACCAGCGGCAGTAGCAGCAGCAGTGCCTTGGAGCTGTTAGAAATGCAGATTCCTAGGTCTTGTCCCAGGCCTGTGAAGTATGAACCTGTGTTTTAATAAGATCTTAGGAGAATTGGAAAGCTGAGGGTAAAGCTACCAGGAGTGGCACTTTCTCCTGATTGAGGAGCTGACAGAGAGAGAGAGAGAAAACACCACTACAGAGAGGGGTTTGCATTGCTCTGAGAGGCCACCAGTACCTTAGCTGCAGACTCTGTCAAGCTGTGACCTGGCTGGCTGCAAAAGTCCTAGGAAGACCTAAGGACACCCCAGAAGCCGAGAAATGATTTTGGCTGGGGCTGGGTTTGAATGCGCTACCTCTGCCATAGGGGGCTGGCGCCCTACTCCTTTGAGCCACAGGCGCCACCATTTGACTCAGTAACCTTTGAGGATGTGGTTGTGAAGTTCACCAGAAAGGAGTGGGCTTTATTGAATTCTTCCCAGAATAATCTCTACAGAGATGTGATGTGGCACACTTTGAAGAACTTGGCCTTTGTAGGAATAAAATGGGAAGATAAGAACACTGAAGATCAGTCCAAAAATCCCAGGAGATATCTAAGGGACGTGCACAGACGAGCCCGGGGCCTGCAGCTGCCACTGCCGCCAGATGTATACAAAGTAATAAAAGAAAATATATCTATCAGCGCCGACCCAGACCTCCGTAAGAACTGCACCAGGACTATGATTGGTGCCCACCCGGACCTCCATAAGAGCTGCGCCGAGACCCCTGACTCGCAACCCATGCCCACTGGGCCTCCACACGCCCTGACCAGGAACTGTGGGAGATGCGCAACTCTGTGTCCTCCCTCCTGTACTCTCCCTGCCTCCACACCACCAGCTCATCTGGCCAGGGACTCTGGTAGCCGTGTGCCCTCCAGAGCCCTCCCTGCCTCTGTGCGGAGCTCTTCTCCTGGCCAGAGCCTGCTGGAGCCTTGGTCTCTCTGTACCAAAGTCACTGGGTGCCAGGCACTCCCAGAACCATGTGCACACCTCCCCTTCCCCCCTCCCTGTTGCTGAATTTGGGTGTGTCACATTCCGGAGCTGCTTCCACAACCAGAACTCCCTGGCTGGGGAAGCCCCAGAGGAGCTACACAGGGTCACTCCCTACAAAGATTCATCAACAATAGAGTGATTCTGCTGGGGTCTAATCTTGGAGAGACACCTCCCCAAATCTAAGGACAGCCAGAGGCAACTGTAAAAAACAATTATGAGGTGAAATCAACAGGAAAACTCTGGCAATATAAATAATCAGAGTAGATCAACTCCCCCAAGGATCAATGGGGCAGACACAGCACAAGATCCCATGCACAAACAAATAGCTGAGATGTCAGAAATAGAATTCAGAATCTGGAAAGCAAATAAGATTGAATTAGAATTCCACACAGTAACCCAAAAGATATCTCAAGAATTCAGTGACTTCAAAGGCCAAATGACCAAAGGTTTTGACACACTGAGACAAGAAGTTGCAGCCCTCAGAGATATGAGAAACACAGTAGAATCCCTCAGTAACAGAATGGAGCCAGCAGAAGAAAGGATTTCTGACATTGAAGACAAAGCTTTTGAACGCTTCCAAACTCTCAAAGAGGAAGAGAGATGGAGGGAAAAACAGATCACTCTCTCAAAGAGCTCTGGGATAATTAGAAGAAAACCAATATTCATCTCATAGGGATCTTGGAAAGTGATGAAGTGGCTTCACGAGGCACAGAGTCGCTTCTCCATGAGATTATGAAGGAGAACTTACAGACATGCCAAGAGATTCTGAAATTCAGATACTAGACAGTTTCAGAACTCCAGCATGACACAACCCAAATAAGACATCTCCCATACACATCATAATCAATTTCACTAAATTTAATAGGAAGGAGAAAATTCTGAAAGCAGCCAGATGAAAGAAAACCATTACCTACAAGGGGAAGAATATTATAATAACTTACAGATCTCTCTGCTGAAACCTTTCAAGCTAGAAGAGGATGGTCATCGACTTTTAATCTCCTAAAACAAAATAACTTTCAACCCAGGATCCAGTACCCAGCTAAACTGAGTTTCATTTATGACAGAGAAATTAAATACTTCAATAACATTCACATGTTAAAGAAATTTGGCATAACTAAACCAGCTCTCCAGGATAGTCTCAGACCAATCCTCCATAAAGACCAGCATAATCCTCCACCACAAAAGTAAACCCACTCAAAAAATTTTGATCAAATTCCAACTTCCACAGTCACAAAAAAATTAAAAATGTCCACTGGACTCACAAAAGGCTTATCAATATTCTCAATTAATGTGAATGGTTTAAATTGTCCTCTAAAGAGGCACAGGTCGGCTGACTGGATACAAAAACTCAAGCCAGATATCTACTGGATGCAAAAATCTCATCCTACATTAAAAGACAAATATAGACTCAAGATGAAGGGATGATCATCTATATTCCAGGCAAATAGAAAGCAGAAAAAAACAGGCATTGCAATCCTATTCGCAGACGCAATAGGCTTTAAACCAAAAAAAATAAGGAAGGATAAGGATGGATACTTCATATTTGTGAAAGATAATACTCAATATGATGAGATTTCAATTATTAATATTTATGCACCCAACCAGAATGCACCTCAATTTATAAGAGAAACTCTAACAGACAGGAGCAACTTGATTTCCTCCAGTTTCATAGTGGTTGGAGATTTTAACACTCCTTTAGCAGTCCTGGATAGATCCTCCAAAAA
>CAUYPK010115068.1:0-10223 GCA_963574355.1 Loris lydekkerianus
ACCACAAGACTATGAGGAAAGGACCAAGGAAGGGGAAGGGAGGGGGGAGGTTTGGGTGGAGGGAGGGTGATGGGTTGGGCCACATCTATGGTGCATATTTTTATCTATAATAAAAATAAATAAATAAATAAATAAATAAAATAAAATAAAATAAAATAAAATAATAAATAAATAAAATAAATTCTTACATACAATATATTTAAGAATTTCCTGGAGGTAATTCAGTCCATTTGAGGATACTAATGAGTGGTGTATACAGTATATGCATAAGGTTAGTTGGCCTTTGTTAGAGAAATATTCTTTTTCCTTCATGAAATTTATAGATTCTATATTCAGAAACAATTGCATTGGGTCTGAAGGTAGAGCTCCTAGAGTCAAATTAACCCAGAAATTACGGATGTACAACTCAGATAAGGACAAATAATGACAACCTCAGAGTTCACAGTTACACATAAAAGGTTAAAGTCAACTTAGCCTTACAATATCTGCTACTGACAATCAAAATCCTAAAGGAAGGTTTTTAGATATAGAGATTAAAGGTAAGTGGTACCTGAAGAATATTTCTTTTCTTTCTTTTCATATTTGTGGATATTAAGTTTCTTGACCTGTGAAAGGTGGTTAGACTTGATAAACTCTTAAAGCCAATTCTAATTTTCTAGAGTTACTATGTAATGTCTAATGTATTTTACAAACCCTGAGAACTTCCAGTTGTCCAATCCTAAATTATTTTGCTCTACCCATCATATTAGAGCAATAGAAGTTTCAAAATTATGCATAAGAACCAAAAATTTCTTTATTTCGTATTCATTTATTTGAATGGTTATAGAGAATATATTTCTTTATAAAAGCTTTAAGTTTTTTGATCAAATTTATCAAGAATTCTAGGTAGACTTTTTTAAGTAATCATTACTTTACATTACTTTGATGCTTAAACAATGTAGATTGTTAAATTTATATATTTATATTTAATATTTATTAAATAATTATGAATATTTGAATATTCATATTAATTTATTTCAAATTGTTTTTATTTTTCAATAAAAATTCTGAATAAAATGAAATTTTCTTCTGTTTGAAGAATGTGCATTATAAAAGATACTGTTTTCTGATTTCTATAAACTGGCTCTTACTTTAAAAAAAATTCTAATATCTCAGTTTTTATGCTATTTTAAATATACGTTCTACTGACAGCGCCTGTAGCTCAGTGGATAGGGTGCCGGCCACATGCACGAAGGCTGGCGCCTTCAAACCAAGCCCAGGCCAGCCAAACAATGACAATTGCAACCAAAAAAATAGCTGGGCATTGTGGTAGACACCTATAGTCCCAGCTACTTGAGAGGCTGAAGCAAGAGGATCACTTAAGCCCTAGAGTTTGGGGCTGCTGTGAGCTGTGCCACTGAGCTGTGACAATACTCTACTGAGGGTGACATAGTGAGACTCTGTCTCAAAAAAATAAAAATAAATAAAAATAATTTTAAAATATGCATTCTACCTTTACTGTCATCAAACTAAATAAAACTATAGGATAACAGTGACAGTTAATTGGGAAACATATATTTTGAGCTATTGTTCGAGCACTGATGCAGACTTACTAAACTCTGGTTCAGTCTATTGTTCTTCAAATGACTACAAGTATATTTTTCCACATCAAAAATTAGAATACATGACAAGACTATGTTGACATTTTGAAAATTTTTTATAACATTTTAATGTTATGAAATTATTCAGATAAAATAAGTTACATGAAGTTAAAGATCAGGCTTTGCATGTCTACTCTTGCATCCCCATAATGAGCATATTGTAGGCTCTCAATCTATTGTAGAAGAATGAATTAATGAATACATGAATAAATGGCAGTGACAACAAGAGGAAAGAAGGACTATTCAGACTCAGGAACCTCATGGCTTCAAGAAATCATCTCTGGAATGCAGGGATACAGTTTTTAGGGATCAGAGGAGCAATGTGGTACCCTGGGACAGCCAACTATTCTGGATGGTGCAAGAGACCTCAGAAGATGCTCAATCTGACTCCTAAGATACTTCTCAGGAAGAACCATAGACCAAATAAGCTGGAGTGGCCCACCAGGAGATCCAGTCACAGAGCTCTAAGAACAGTGGTAGAACTGAGAGTAGAGACTGATTCAAGAGGAGAAAATAATGTGGAGGAAGAAAAGGGAGATAAACATAAGGACAAATTTTCGGGAGAGGTTTCACTCCCTGTTTCTAGTTAGAATGCCTCTAGAAAGGAATTTTGAAAGAAATCAAAAATCATAATATTCTCTTAAACATTTCTACTAAAACACTGAGTAATAAGATCTATCTATCTCCCTGCTGTAGGAGGATGACCCATTTGGAAAACATCAAAGTACCCCCTTGTCCTCCAGATTTCACATATCTGTGGCTAACAGGAGCTCACGAAGATGAAAAGGAAGCAAGAGAGTGAGGTCAGGGTGTGTTTTCTACCAATGGTCCCTGATCTTTCCAAGGTGCTCTTCTCTACATGATGCTCCCCTTCCAGATTTACCTTGTCCCTTTCTGTTCCCAGTACTAGATGTGGTTCTTCCTGACTCAACGTTGTCAATGAAAAGTTAGTAAAAACATTCCTTTGTTTCTCTGTTAGCACCAGATTGAAAGAGAAATACATTCTATTATCTGATTTTAACCAACTTCTTATTTCTATCTGCACAGTTCCATCTCTTCCTCTTCTCCTTCATTTCCAATTTTAAGAGAAGACCAAAAAGATTATTTTTACTTACATCCTAATGGAAGTCTAAAAATAGGAGCTATCATGTAGGTCACAGATGTCTCAGGTTATTTTGGATCAAAAAGCTTAGGTTTGAATACATTCTGGGCTGGTAAACAGAAACATCTACAGAGAAAGCCCATTGTTTTTTCAAAAGTATGTATTTCATATGTTTCTTAATTGAGTCAAAAATCTGCCTTTTTATATATCCTACATATTGGTCTTAGGCCTAAATCTTCAGGACTCTAGATAATATGTACATTGATTTCTCATATCAGGAAGAAAATCATATTTGTTGGGGGCCTACTAATAGTCACATGCTACACAGGACACTGACTCCCCATTTACGTTTAAGCCTGGGGTTGTCATGGAGGAAACATTGGGTAAGAGGGCAAGTGGGTGGCAGATCAAAGACCTGGTCACAGTCTTCTCTGCCTTCAAATAAAAGTTGGACAATATCTCTTCAAATATTTGAAAATAATTATTTTATCCCCACCCCATTTTTTCCTTCTTTGGATTAAAAGTATACATTTGCTCAATCTTTCCCATTTAGCCACTATTCACTCAATATGGTCATTTATAAAAACTCTTATTTTTTGCTGTACAGAACCAAATGTAATTCACTCAGTACCATCAAACCTTTGGTATTCTTGGAGAAAGCTACCTAATGGCACCTGCTCTTTAAGACCCACTTCATAGCTTTAACTCGTACATTAATGGAAACCTCAAATTCTTTTCTATATCAACCTCAACCCATAATTTTGCATTTGAACTTTGAACCTGAACTCTAAATAGCTTTTTCTTGTTAGCATTCCCTACATATGTCAGCTCTAACCTGTTCTTCTAGCTCCTGAGATCTCTCTACCTTCTGAGTCTATGTACTAGAAATATCACAAAGCCAGAAGGTCTTCTTGCTATCTGAGCATATCACCAAATTCAAGTAAATATCAGCATGACCTCAAGAGCCTTGAAGAAAAAGAATCAAATAAGAATATCTCTTTCAAATTATTACTAATCCCTTACCCCAAATATTACCTGCATGGCAAGTCCTTAGAATCTCACCCTCTTTCCCTTAAGACTCCACCACTGGCTCACAGAACTCTATGATTCACTTTCTGCAACTCCCCACCCCTATACACAGGGTTCTTTATTCACTGACATTCCTTCAAAGTTTATCACCTACTGTGTGACCTTGGCTTTATCTCACTCTGTTTTTCTCATGATCTAAGTTCCCTGGAATTCTGAGAAATCAATCCTCTATCTACTGAGCATCATACCAAATACTGCAATGCTTTCTACCAGCCTTTTCTCAGGCCCAAATTTGATGAACTTGTTTTTTATATTTGTGTCCAAGTCAGAGCTAAAATCTTTGTCTAGTTGTTTAAATCTTGTGCCACTCCAAAAAAAGCTTAAGGAAAGTTTAACCTTATAATAATATCTGTCCAATTCTGGTAAGTATGTAAAGTCAAGACCATACAGAGTAAAAGAAGAAATTGGAACTTAAGTAATTACAGTCTGTAAATGTGCTGTTCAATGTTAAGCATTCTGGCAGTAAGAGCAAACAAGAGAATGATTCTAAGTACTATAATTTCTATTATCTGCCAAAAGAAAACATAACAATTCTTTAGGAGAAATAAACATTTTCCTCACACAGTGAGGCTTAATGAAAGTCTTTTTGTGACAGCCAAATGGATATTAAGCGCCTTAAAAATGGGGAGTATTTTTAGTGTCCTCCTGTATACTAATATCCCCCTGATTTCTACTGTGCCTACAAGGAGAGTATTATGGCAGTAATACATGTTGTTTGACAAGAGAATTAGTCAAGTGGCCTTTTGTCATGTGTGGAATAAACAAGGGAAAAAATGGATCCAGAAGTTGTGAAAGAAGTAAACATGTTAAATAGGCCTCTGAGATATTCTGAAGAGGCCAAACTAACAGGAGATAAAGATCAGCCATTTACAGAAACGTGAAAAATAGGGAAAGGAATGAGGGAGTAGGTTACAAGCGGCACAAACATGGAGTGAGCGCAAAAGGAAATGGAAGCTGTCCAGCTTGGTAGATGGCAGAAGTTACACATGGCAGGACCAAGTTAAACTATGAGCCCTTAAAGGGTATACACAGTCTACACCCATTCATGAGTGGGTAGCCTGCTTAAAGAGTTAATTTGACCCAGTTACCATGGCACTCAACTTTGTCCATCTTCCCACACCAAGTTGAAATTCTTTTCTTTATAAAAGCTATGATGTTGGACTAAACAACGCATCCTTGTGGAGTACTCATTGGATTTTAATGAGCATCTGGGCAGACCCTGGGAGAGGGCTGTTTTCTCACAGTGTGAGGGCAGGCTTGATGCTTTCAGCTGTTGGCACTGCTCACAGTAGATAGTGTTCTCAGGAGAAAGAGTGTTAGTAAACCTTCATTTGCGTGTGTGTGTGGCTGAAGAGAATTGGCTGCAAAAGGGAAGTTCAATTCTCTTGTTTCTGAAAGCAGTAAAAAGTTTCTAAATGACTTCCTTTAATGCATTTGGTAAATTGCCCTCAAAGACTATTGTTTAAGCATCTCAAAATACAGGCTTAAAAATTGCCCCTTAAAAAACTATCATTACAAATAATCTGTTTAATATTTGCAAAGGATGAGTTCATTAATAAATTTCAACACTGCCTATATTTGAAGGTAATGTGGTAGCTCAGATTAATCCTGGGAGAAGAAGAGGAAGAATGGGACGCTTCAATGGGAATTGTTTATAAACTATCCAATATAAGAGCTATCCAGAAGGATTCCTTCAATATGTCACCAACAGCATTGAAGGTGCCAATGGTGTCCTCTGTGCTTCCCCGGGAAGAAGAGAATCAAATATAGCTAGAAGCAACTATCAGTAAGGGGTAAGAAATAAGGAGATATTTACAAACATTTAGCTCAGTCTATAACTTTTTATATTTCATTCCATTCACTTAGAATTTTTTTTCTTTTCTTGCCCTTGTCCTTGTTTTCTGTTGTTGTTATCGTCATTTGTTTTGGACTCATACTCATCCTTTTCGTACTTAATGCTGTAAAGTGCTACTCAAGAATCTTAGGCAAAACTTGTTTCTCCCATCCTTGTACTAAGTCTTATGCATTGCCAAAACATTTTCTTTCTCATACCTCGATTGAAGGCATTACATCCTCTACTCTAACTTCCACTTAAAGATCCATCACATTGGAAGTAGTGTGGAGGGAGGATGATTGGTGAGTCCACACCTAAGGTGCATCTTGGAAGGGTGCAGGTGAAGTTTACTAAGTGTAGAGTATAAGGGTTTGAACACAATAATTAAGAAAATGCCTGAGGGCTATGTTAATCAGTTCGGTGAAAATATTTCAGACTGTATATGGAACCAGCACATTGTATCTCATGATTGCATTATTGTACACAGCTATGATTTAATTTAAAATAATAAATAAATAAATAAATAAATAAATAAATAAATAAATAAATATATTGTAACAACATTTTTAACAATACGTAATAACAACAACAACAAAAAAAAATCCATCACATTGTGAAGGGTTTCAGAAGGACTGCTTCTCATTCACTATTTACTGTCATTCCTGGTATTGTGCCTGATATTGATGAAAGAATGAATGAATTAAAACCAAAACTGGACAGAGATAAGTAAGGAAAGTAAAGCTGAACAGACTGGACAAAGGGTAAGTAGGAATAAAAGGCTGAACATAATACTAAGAACCACTAGATACCAGCGACTGAAGGCTGTGAACACCAGAGAACAAGACTGGGGCAAGAAAAGGCAGAAAGAAGTAAAATGTTAAAGGAAATCAGTCCATGTCATAACCAAAAAGAATAGGGATTGTAGAGGTAGAAAAATTTTCTGGAAGCCTAAAACTAGAGAGGCCCTGAATTAATCAAGAGTCTAAAATGTCTAACTTTTAGGGAGCTCCTTATATGAAGTTCCTTGTAGGCAACCAAACTGTGGGCCCACAAAATACAGTGATGTACTCAGATCTTAAAATATTGCTCTTCTCCAGGAACTAGGAAGAACCTGGAAGAAGAATTATTATTTTTAGAGTAGTTACACCTGAAGTTTAAAGGAAAGCAAGATGTACAACAGGAAACCTATTACTTCTAAGGACAAGAGAATATGTGTATCAAACCTTTATTCAGTGCCTACTCTGCTACAAGTTCAAGGAAGCATGGCCAATGATAGGGTTGCATAGTACTTAGCTTTGGGGAAATCTGTCCAGCTCTGAAAAGTCTAACTCTACATGTATAACCCCTGCATAACATGGGATCTCCCATCTCTAAGTTCTTGTGGCAAATAGTATTTTTAAAGAAAATAAAAATCTGAGGACCACTACCCTCCCAACTTATCATGCAAAAAAAGGGTAAAGTCCTCAAGTACCTGTAAAGAACTGGCCCCTCAGATCATTCATTAAGGAAAGTCTTTGCTGGCCTCCCACAAGCAAGGGCAAGCAAATCACAACTTTACCTCTGCAAGCTATAACTAGCTCCTAAAACTAAAGTGTGTTCTGATTCCACACTAATGAATTAGAAAATTATCTTCACAGGTGCAGAACAGGATCAAACATTCTTTCAGCTACTTAGGGATATCTACATAACTGATGCACTTATGACATGTCTTTCTTGGTGCATCCTCAACTTTAACTCAGTATTCCTTCATTGGTTGAGAATTTTGCTTCAGTCACCTATTTTGGGTGGACATTGTTATCTCATTTGTATCTTGATTTACTACCAGATTATAATTTCTTCAGGGAAAGGAACTATGGAGTTGCTTCTGGAAACAATCTTGGCATGAAATTGGTAGCCATTTCCCATTCATTGGTTGAATATTGTGTTAGTTTTGTTATTGATCTATTATCATTTAATGTCTGGATGTCAGCCTTCTGAGACCTCTTTTTCCTTACTGCTTAGTCTCTATTCCTAATTATTCCATATTCCAACTTGATAGTATGATGGGGGGACTCAAAACCCAAAATGTTGTGCCTATATCACATCCTCTAGTTTTTCCAAGCCCTCTACCTCCTATTAATTCTATTTAAGTCCCATTTTTATCTCTCAGGAATCTCCCTCCAACAGCTTCCATCTTTTTCTCCAACCTTGAGTGTTATCTCTGTAGGCTGCCACACACAAGAGGTACTGGTTATTATTTCCCTTTATGGCTGTCTAGAGTAAAACTTGTTGCCTGAATTGTTCTTTTCTTTTCTTCTTTTTCCTTTCCTTAGCTGATTCTGTTATTTTGTTAAAGAACATTCTCAAGAGATTTCAAAATAAAAAGAACATTTGCATACCAATTTTTTTTTTTTTTTTTTTTTCTTTTTTGCAGTTTTTAGCTGGGGCTGAGTTTGAACCCACCACCTCTAGAATATGGGGCCTCCAACTCAACCCTACTCCGTTGAGCCACAGGCTCCTCCCTGCATACCAATTTTTTACTTGATTATACTTGAGTAGTATTGTGACTGTGTTTAAGATTTAAGTATTATTTCATTATGTTCTACTATCCTGTGATATAAATGAAAAGCCTTAGGCCAATCTGATTGTCATTTCTTCATACCTTAACTTAACTCCCTAAAAGTTTTAAGATATTTTTTCTTTATCCTTGGTGTTCTGAAGTTTCACATTGGCAGGTCTAATTGTGGGTCCCTCTTCTGTTTATAGTAGTACAAATGTCCTTTACCATTTATGACATATCTCTTTTTACTCTGAGAAATTTCTTTTTATAGTTTTTCATAATTTCTTTTTCATCATTTTTATAGTTTCCTCTTTCATTTTTCTTCATTCTCTTTTTCTTTGACTTTTACTTTTTAGGCATTAGATTCTTGATTGAGTTTTTATGTCTTTGTTTTCTTTTATGTGTCTACTATATTATGATTGATTTTTCAAGTGTATCTTCTAATTCCTTCTTTAAAAAAAAAATTTTTACCAAGCAAATACTTTTTAATTCACCAAAGCTCATCATGCTCTCTAAAAGTTCTTTATAGTGCTTTATTCTTTTTTATAGATATAAAATCTGCTCAAATGTTTCTAATTCTACTAATCAAGGTGTGTGTATTTTAGTTTGTTTTTAAATTCTTTTCTGTTGGTTGAATTTTCCAATAATATTTTACCCAGGATCCAATTGTTTTAAGTTTTTTAGTTTCAGTTTTCTCTTTAATTCTCTGCACAATTTTTTTTGGTAATCAGGTGGACCCTAGTTGTGTGTGTGTGCGCATGGACATAGACACAGAGAGAGAACAGATCTTTGCACACTAGAAGAATGCATTGATCAGGTAAACTTTACTTTAAGATGATCTGATAGGAGGCTATTTTCTACACTGCAATGATTCTAATTACCAGAATAACAAGCACTTTACCCTGGGGTACACCTAATTTAGCTACTGTCTTTCTCTTCTTTGATATTTTCCCTGGGCTAAATTAAGTGACCACCGGTAATTCTCTGTGGGAAAGTTAAGGGTAAAGTAATTCTTCTAACACAGATCTTTAGGTAATCCCTTTACTTTCAGTCCAACTTCTCACTCTCCTCCTCCTATATAATTTCAGTCACTGAATTAGGAGCCATTCTGAAATTTTTGTTTTCTTGAGATAGAACCTCACTCTGTCACCTTGGTAGGGTGCCATGACATCAGCCTAGCTTACAGAAACCTCAAACTCTTGGACTCAAGCAATTCTTTTGCCTCAGTCTGCTAACTAGTTAGGACTACAAACACGTAGCATCATGCCTGACTAGGTTTTTTAGGTTTATTTTTTTTCCTACTTTTAGTAAAGATAGGGTCTCACTCTTATTCAAGCTGGTCTCAAACTCAATTGCTCAAGCAATTCACCCATTCCAGCATCCCAGAGTACAAGGATTGCAGGTGTGAACCACCTCTCCCAGCCCCATTCAGGAATTTAATAATGGTTATCTTGATTACCAAAAAAGTTTTTTCCACTTTTCCTCATTAGTATTTTTTCTATTTACTTAAAAAAAAGTTAAAATTTATTTTCCCTCATATTTTCTCCTTTATGGCATATTATTTTTTAAATTTTTTTCCATTACTATACTTTTAGTGGAGTTTCAGGACTAAAAGGCAATAAACATGTGCTTACTTTGCCACTTCAACTGGAAGTCAGCAGCTATAATTTTTGTCAGTATCCTTGTCTTCTGTAACCACTAAAGTATTCCTCTGGAGGAAAGGAGACTGTCAAGTTAATTTTATCACTAAATATGTATTTGTTCACTATTACTATGTGATAAACTGATCTGGGTGCTGGGAACTAATTAATAAACAGAAAAAATCCCAACCTTTATGGAACTTATCTCCCAGTGAGAAGAGACAGGCGGGGACTGAGGCAAGATGGCAGACTGAAGCCAGCTTTTCACAGAGGCTCCCGTCCAGAAGGAGAGTTAAAGGATGGAAATTTAGTAAGTAACCTGGAGGATTCGAGCTATACCAGGAGAGAAGGTTGGAGATCGCACATCAACACCACTGAG
>CAUYPK010115069.1:0-26866 GCA_963574355.1 Loris lydekkerianus
GGTTTCACAGATGCACAGTTATCCCCAAACTCATTAAGTTGTATCCATGAAAAAATATGTGCGAGTTTTTACATGTCATTATACCTCAATAAACTGTTTTTCTTTTAATAAAAAAAAAATAGAGATTAATAGGAAAAAGCACAGCAATACCTGAAGCGTCAGTGAGTGGTGACTGAGTTAATGGAATCGGGAAGACTGAGGTCTGAGCCAGCAGTGGGGAAAGCTGAGAAGCAGCCCAGTTTACAATGCAGAACCTCCCCAGGATACAGGAACTGGGGACACAGGCCCCTCTGGAAATGGGAGTGAGAGTGGGATTTAAAAAGAGGAAGCTGCAGATCGACCTAGGAAGCAATTGTATCACTAGATCTCAGATGCTCTTCACCTTTGGGGGGAAAAACTGTCCTTTAGAGTTTGTTCTCTTGACAAAGAGGGTAACATCAAGGTTTCGGTATGGGGAACACTAAACCAATGGAAGTTGGAGTTACTGTGCTGAAAACAGGGGAATTCAAGTGACATTTTACATCCTCTGCTCCTTTCCTCCCCCCAGCCCTTAGGCCCAGAGCTACCATGCACTTTTCCCTGCACAGGGCATCTGGCTGAAGGGGTGAGTGGGGCTGAGGCTCCGCTCTGCTCTCCAGCCACGTGTCCTATGCAGGGTGTGCCCAGAGGAAGGTGCCCCTTTTCTGCATTCTCCTGAAGGTGCCTCTGATCACCAACCCAGCTCCTGCAGGGCTGAAGGTGCTTTGGCCTAGTTTTCACAAAGACCTGACATGGACTTGCAATGGCCCTGCCTGGAACTCTGGCAGTCAAACTTATAGTCTTCATGAAAGATCCTTTTCAGGGGTCTCTGACAAGCCTCCCCCCAAATACCTATCTATAGCCCAGCTGGGGTGCTCGGTGGCACAGCTGACCCAGCTTCACCCCAGCCACAGACAGACACCTGAGAATCAAGCCTAAAGAAAACCTTTATCAAGAGGATGGGAATAAGCTGGAAAAGGCAGCTGGATGGAGACAGACTTTTTAAAACTGGTGTCTTCAGAAAAGAGAAAATACAACCTGCACGAAACAATTATGAGAGCTTTTTGAAATAAAACAAGATAGAAAAAATGAAAACTGCAATAGAAAGTTTAGGCAGAAAGTTGAGGAAATCTGATAAAACACAGAAGAAAATTAGAGAAGCGTTAATATCCAAATAATAGGAAACAAAAAATCACGAAAGTTAATTTTCTAAAATGAAAGGATGTAAGTTTCCAGGTTGTCAGGGCACACCAAGTACTCAGCACGGTAGATAAAAAGATAGCTTTACACTGAGGCATAGCATCATGAAATTTTAGAGCATTAAGTACAAAGAAAAAAAAATCCTAAAGCTTTCATAAGTAAAAAAACAAATCATATTCAAAGTTCAAGGAATTAGAATTGCTTTTCACTTCTCAAGAGCCCCAGATAATGGAACATACCTCCCATTTCTGGAAAGAATGACTCCCAACTTAGAATTCTATGCTAGGTCAAAGAACTCGTTATAAGTTAGGGTAGAAATTAACTAATTAAACAAATGAAAAAGAGTTAGGATAAAATAAAGATACCTTTTCAGGTATTTGAGGTCTCCTAAACTTTGCCTATTACATTCTATTTCTCGGGAAGCTACTGGAGAATTTGCTCCAGCAAAACAAAAGAATATGCCAAGAAACAGAAAGGCACAGGAGCCAGGAAACACAGACCCTAACTCAAGATAAGGGAAGATAATCTCCAAGTTGGTGGTAAAGGGAGAACCCAAAATGGGAGCTGTGCTCCAGGCCTAAAGGGCAACCTGCCTGAGATAGAGCAGCTCAGTTGGTGCCTGGAGGATGCTTCCACAGATAAAATTCATAAAATATTTGCTGGGTTCTAACACAATGAGAATATATTTGCTTGTCCAGGGAAGAGTTTGGGGCTTACTTACCAACAAGTGCAAGTGAAAACCCAAGAAAATTAGCAACTTCAGGGAAAACAAAATTTTAAGAGAAAGGAAACAATAGTCCTGGAAATACTATAGATGTATGGAGTTACACCATCAAAATAACTGTTAACAATTTATTTAACCAGGCCAGGTGTGGTGGCTTACACTGTAGTCCTAGCATTCTGGGAGGCCAAGGCTGGAGGATTGCTTGAGTTCAAGACCAGCCTGCAAGGGCAAGACTCCATCTCTACTAAAAATAGAAAAAATTCTCTGGCTGTAGTAGTGCAGTCTGTACCCGGAAGCTAAGACAAGAGGATTACATGAGATCAGGAGTATGAGGTTCCTGTGAGCTACAGCAATCCACCCTGGGCAAGAGAGACTCTGCCTCAAAAAGAAAAAATTTTGATCTAACCAAACTTATGATTTGGAGAGGATGAGTGGACGGAGTGCACACATGTGCTGGTGGGAAGAAGGATGATACCTAATGTGGAAAGGTATACACAGTACCAATGTAGACAGGCCGCTGTGAACACCAAATAGCTAAAAGTGCTGACAGCTTCTTCTAAGGAGAAAGAAATAGGAGACAGGTAACTGCCAACATATGAAATAAAACCATTTGATGCATTAAATAATGTGGACATAATGTTGATGAAAAAATTAAATTTTAAAATCAGAACTGTGGTGCATCTTACAAGGGTACATGTGAAACTTAGTAAATGTAGAATGTAAATGTCTTAACACAATAACTAAGAAAATGCCAGGAAGGCTATGTTAAAGTGTGATGAAAATGTGTCAAACGGTCTATAAAACCAGTGTATGGTGCCCCATGATCGCATTAATGTACACAGCTATGATTTAATAATAAAAAATTAAAAAAAAAAAAAAACTTTTCACAAAACTCCAGACCCAGATAGCTTGATTGGTAAATTATCTTACGCATTCAGAGAAGAAATAATACCTATTCTATGTAACCTGTTTCAGAAAATAGAGGAAGGACACTTTCCAACTCTTGATCCTTATACTAAAACCAGAAAAAGGCTTTACAAGAAAATAAAACGAAACTACATACCAATAACCTTCATGAATATAGAAACAAAATCCTTTGAAAGTATTAACAAATTAGGCTGCACACAGTGGCTCACACCTGTGATCCTTACAGGGGTATCCAACCTGCAGCCTACAGGCCTAATCAGCTTTTGTTAGTGTTTGTGTATTTAATGTGTGGCCCAGGACAACTCTTATTCTTACAACATGTGGCAGAGAAAAAAATGGTTGGACACCCCTGTAAAAATCTGTGACAACTTTTCTGCTTTAGGTAAAAGACTTCACATCACCTGAAGTCTTTTTGGGAAAGCGATCCTCCAGCCTTGGCCTCCCAAGTAGCTGGGACTGCAAGAATGCCTCACAATGCTGGGCTAATTTTTCTCTGTTTATTAGAGATGGGATCTTGCTCTTGCTCAGGCTGGTTTCAAACTCCTGAGTTCAAGGGCTCCTCTCACCTTAGCCTCCCAGAGTGCTAGGATTACAGCTGTAATCCATGGCCGCCAGCCTGTTTCTTATTATCTTTTGTAGTATTTATTCCCCATGGTATTAAACTAGACACCCTTCAACAAAAACAGATTTAATTCAATATAAGCTTAGAGAAATGAAATTAATGTCCATTTTAATGAGACCTGCACAAATATTTAATACTAAACCAGTAATGAGCTATCAATTATATAAATATAAACTATGTGTTTAATCTGCTACAAGGCTACGATTGTTCATTTAAATGAATAAATATTTATTAACCACTGCCAGGTGCTAGGAGAGTACAATGACCCCAACCTTGCTTTCACAGAGCTTAGTTAAGTAGCCTGAGACATAGCCAAACAAACAAATAATCCCCACACTGAGCACTAAGTGGTATCCTGGAATAGAATTGTATACAAAGAGCAGTTGAAACAAGGATGAGAAACTAACTGATGTTGCTTAGAGGGACTGGGGAAATCTCTTGATTTTCACAAACAATAAAAGCAAACTGATTTCCCAAGCAAAGCTTTTCTAATCTGTTAATGAACAAAAATTAAGCCCATAATGACTTCTCCACATACCAATTCCAATTTTCCTTAAGCTACAACCACATAAAAACTTTATGAATTTCACACGTACAAGACAGACTTTCAATTTTGGAAATTATAGCAGCTTGGGAGTGGCTGAAGTTTTTTTTTTTTTTTTTAGAGACAGAGTTTTACTTTGTTGCCCTCAGTAGAGTGCTGTGACGTCACAGCTCACAGCAACGTCCAGCTCTTGGGCTTAAGCAAGTCTCTTGCCTCAGCCTCCCAAGTCGCTGGGACTATAGGCACCCTCCAAAACGCCTGGCTATTTTTTTGTTGTTGTTGCAGTTTGGCTGGGGCTGGGTTCAAACCCACCACCCTTGGTATATGGGGCCGGCACCCTACTCACTGAGCCATAGGCACCGCCCAGAAGTGGCTGAAGTTTTGATAATTGTTAAAAGTTACAGTCTACCTCTATTCAACTGTCTCTATGTGGTAGAGGTCAGAGGGCTGAAGTACGTCTTCTGGGAATACATACTATTCATCCATAAATCAACTGAGATTATAACGAACCAGGCAATGACATGATAAGAAGAGCTGGCAGTACAGGATAGGGAGGTTAGGTGTGTGGACTCTGAGCAAGACAATCCTGCATTCGAATTCTGGCCCTGCAGATTAACTAGATTCTCTGATCTTCAGTTTCCTCTTCTGTAAAATGGGTGGAAATGTGAAGCATAAATAAGACAATACAGTCTGGATTCAGTGGCTCATGCCGGTAATCCCAGCACTTTGGGAGGCCAAGGCGTGTGGACTGCTTGAGCCCAGGAGTTTGACACCAGCCTTGACAACATAGTGAAATGGTATCTCTACAAAAAATTAAAGAAATTATGCAGGCGTGTTGGTGTGCGCTGGTAGTCCCAGCTACTCATGAGGCTGAGGCAGGAGGATCACGTGAGCCCAGGATTCTAGCTTACAGTGAGCTATGACTGGGCCACTGCACTCTGAAAAAATAAAAAAAATTAAAAAAAATTAAAAAAAGGCTAATGCATGGAAACTGCCTGAGACGGTGTCTGGCACAGGGCAAGTACTCCTAAGGTGGTGGCTGCTGTAATCATCATTGCCATTATTGTTACCATGGTGATGATTGGTGATGATGCTGAAGATGATGATGATAATGATGGTGATGATATTTTTTGTTTTCATTATTATTATTAATACAGTTTTTTGAGAAAAATAATGTATTCTCTTCTTCTAGACACCTCCCAAAGATGAATTTGTAATCGCTGATGTTCAGCCAGTGACAAGCAGTTCTCCAAAGGAAAAGCAGTCTCCTCTGTCAGCTTTTCAGTCTTATTCCTCATTAAGAAGGAAGAGTAACACAGGGAAAAAAGAACTTCCACCCTGGAGATCCTCTGATAAGCATCCAACCGACATCATTCGTTTTAATTACCTGGACAACTGTGACCCCCTTGACAGCGTCTGGCGTGGGTAAGAAGCTCCATGCCTCTCTCAACAATTTTGTTTTGAGGGGGAAAAAAAAATTGGACACTTCATTATATAAAGAGATGAAAATAGCACTTACTGTGAAAATGAAGGTTTTTAAACACGTAGAAGCAAAAAGCAACTGAAAAGTAAATTAACCATGATTAGTAAGTTTGCCCTTTGTTACGATGTATACACAGATACCCACACACCCAGAGATAAAGCAAATACCGAATAGCAAAATTTAATCAGTTACTGAAACGAGATGGAGAAGGTATGGATGGCTAATTACTGTACCATTCTTCAACTTTCTGTAGATTTGAAATTTGTGCATGCTGACTCTCCTTCACATTATAATTAGGTGGTTGGGCATTTCTCTTATGTTGTGATCAAGCTGGATAAGGATAACCTGTTTTAGGCCGGACGTGGAAGCTCGCGCCTGTAATCCCGGCACTGTGGGAGGCCGAGGAGGGAGAATTGCTTGAGCTCAGAAGTTTGAGACTTGCCTCAATGAGAGTGAGACCCAGACTCCTACAAAAATGGAAAAACCCAGCCGGGCACCAGGGCAAGCACCTGTAATCCCAGCAGTTTCTGGAGGCTGAGGAAGCTGGATGCCCACAGCCTGAGTCTGAGGTTGCAGTGAGCTCTGATGCCATTGCCTTCTGCTCAGGGCATAGGGTGGGACTCTGTCTCAACAACAACAACAACAACAAAATGAAAACCTGTTTTAGGACTAACCATCTAAAATTAACCTCATCAGAGTCTATGTTTGAAATTTCTCAATTAAATGTTCAAGGAAGGTCTTGAATGTTAAACAGCAAAAAAAAATACGGGTAAAGGCAATCTTTCTTCCTTTTTTTTTTTTTTTTTTTGAGACAGAGTCTCACTTTGTTGCCCTCTGTAGAGTGCAATAGCATCATAGCTCACAGCAACCTCAAACTCTTGGGCTTAAGTGATTCTCTTGTCTTAGCCTCCCAAGTACCTGGGGCTATAGGCACCTGCCACAAATGCCCAGCTATTTTTAGAGATTGGGGTCTCACTCTTGCTTAGGCTGGTCTCCAACCTGTGAGCTCAGGCAGTCTACCTGCCTCAGCCTCCCAGAGTGCTGGGATTACAGGTGTAAGCCACCTCCCCCTATCCCTTTCACTTCGATTTATAATTTTGAGAACGATTGAGAGGTTTCCAAAGTTAAATATACAAAATAAGAGCCGGGCGTGGTGGCTCATGCCTGTAATCCTAGCACTCTGGTTGGCCAAGGTGGGTGGATTGCCTGAGCTCAGGAGTTCGAGACTGGTCTGAGCCAGAGCCAAACCTCATCTCTAAAAAAAATAGCCGTGCATTGTGGTGGCACCTGTAGTCCCAGATACATGGGAGGCTGAGGCAAGAGAATCACTTGAGCCCAAGAGTTTGAGGTTGCTGTGAGCTGTGACACCATGGGACGCTACTGAGGGCGACAAAGTGAGACTCTGTTACAAAAATAAGCAAATAAATTTTAAAAAACAATAAGATACATTGGGAGAGAATTCTAGCTTCTGGCCCATGTTCTTCCATATGCCCTGCCCCTGATCAGTTCACATGGAAATCCCACTGATAGGTAACAACTTTTCATTTTATGGTTTAATCCTTCCATTTTAAAAAATACAAGCAAATATATAGTACATATGTAAAATGTAAAGAGAGAGATATTTTAATACCTCCTTTCTGAAATGAGTAGTAGTGCACAATACCTACCATTTTATCCACCAATTCTTTTTCCATGTAACAGTATATCCTGGAGACCCCTGCACAGCTGTATGTAAAAATATCCTGCCTTCCTTTTGATGCCTCCTAGTACTCCATTATGAGGCCATGCTAGCTTATTCAACTAGCTCTCTATTGATAGACATCTGGCTTATTTCCAGTTTATGGAGACAATCTTTAAAAGCACAGGAGCAACAAAATCAAAGAGGCAAATAGCAGTGCAAACCACCAACGTTTTAAAATGATAATTTATAATTTTCCCATTGCTTTCCAATTTACAGAAGAAAGAAAAGAAATGAAATGACCCCAGATTTCAGCCGACAACCACATGAAAAGAGAAATAAATTGCAGGACAGCTCAAGGCTAAGAAAAGCACAGTCACTGGTAAGTGTTGCTTATAAAAGATTCATCACCATCATGTTAATAAAAATCACTAGATCTCCAATCCTATTTGAGAAATTGATTTTTTTTTTTTTTTTGAGACAGAGTCTCAAGCTGTTGTCCTGGGTAGAGTGCCGTGGCATCAGAGCTCACAGCAACCTCCAACTTTTGGGTTCAAGCGATTCTCTTGCCTCAGCTTCCCAGGCAGCTAGGACCACAGGCTCCTGCCACAACACCCGGCTATTTTGTTGTTGGTGGTGCCGTTGTCCTTGTTGTTTTAGCAGGCCCAAGCCAGGTTCGAACCTACCAGCCTTGGTGCATGTGGCTAGTGCCCTACCAACCGAGCTGTGAGCGCCGCCTGAATTTTTTTTAAATCAGAATCAAGTAGTGGTTTAAAATATGACATATACTGACCGATGAGCCTTGGGGAAATGCCCTTTATTTAATCTCTCTGAGCCTTTGTCTTCTCATCTTTTTACAAAAAGAGTGGATGAACTGATGTGTATGAAACTGCTTTGAAAACTATAAACGATATAAAGGGAGTATTATTATTATCGGTTCTTTATTCAGCTATGAGTCCTTTGGGGCAGGGGCAGGAGCCACCAGAAATTGCTTCCTCTATAAGAGACGGGTCTGTGGACCTGAAAGGCGTGCTTATCTCTCTCCTGCTGCCAACAGAGCATGATTATAGAAGTACGTTTGAACCAACTTCAGAAAAAAACAAATTAAGAACTTTTCTTTCCCTAATTAAAAAAACAGCAAACTGACTACCTAATAAAGTCAGTAATTGTGACTAGGGAACATTATCACTTCATAGCAGAGTTTTCCAAATTGTGGTTCTGAAGCCCCGTGAATCTCTTGGAGAGTCTTTGGCACAAAGCAGAAGAAAAAAACTCGTTTATAGTAGTAAAGATTTAGTAGTAACAGAGCTGAGGATACACATTCAAGGAAAATTAATATAAAACGGATGTCAACAGGGAGTGGAATAAGGATGTACTCACGAATAAATCATTTTTATAGCTCTGCTTTAAAGCTCTATTACATTCTGTTTAAATGTATTTTCAAGTGTTATGTTCCCTAAACAGAGAGAGAGAGAGAGAGATGAGCTTCTTTAAATATGGCAGTCTGTATTGTGAGGGACCAATTTTGTTAGACTGGATGAGGCTTGTCATAGACCTGTGTACAGATGCCCAGTGGACCGGGGAAGCTTAGAGCAAAGCTGTAAAATTGTCAGTGACACCATTAATTGAGAAAAATAACTTTATGAAGCTTATCACACCGGCCATTATGGCGCTCTGCCGCCTGGTTTCTGGCCCCTGCTTAGCAGGGAATAGAAGTCTAAGGGAGAACCGGGAATTTGAAGGACAGTAAAAGTTGATGGTAATGCCTGCTTACAAGTGATCAGGGCAGTCAAACATTCCCCCTACCTAAAAAACACAAAAACCACTGGCTAACCAGAAGCTATCCCCAAGGGCTTTTGACGTTAACCATCTGTCCAACACTAGCAAGGCTTGCTCACGTTGAAATAAACAGTGAGCTGTGATGCCACGGCACTCTACCGAGGGTGATAAAGTGAGACTCTGTCTCTAAAAAAGGAGAAATAAATAGTCATTATAAATTTAAAAGTTAAAAAGTCATGCTAATTAAGGCTGAAAGGGAAACCAAGGTTCATTAAGCAATGATACAGAACAATTAGCTATTAGTAAATGAAATTGTTGTAAATATCCTAATTATAGTCACTATTTATGTTTAGTAGTTTTGATACAAAGTGTAAGGCATAATTAAATACCCCCCCCAAAATACAGCTGTGATCTGTGACTCATGCCTGGGATGTGTTCGGCTGTGACAAACCAGGCTGCTTGGCAACAATGCTGTGTGGGGCTACGGTCCCCTGTCCACAAGGTGACGGTTTGCCCTTCAAACTCTGCTATGAAGTAATGCAAGATGGTTGTGGAAATGCTGGATATGAGACCCCAAAGAAGAGGAAACGGGTATTGAGGAAATCCCAATAGTGGACTAACAGAGAGCAGAGGATAAGACTCAGGCAACTGCAGCCACAGAGGTAACACAGCCCAAGTGTGATCCCAGTGTGGAAAGTCTCCTATTCATTTCACAGAAAGTTCCCACCTCATTGAGACAGGTTTATGGAGCAAGATTTCAGGAGGGACTAGAGCAGGTTCTCAACCTTCCTAATGCTGCGATGTGTTTCCATTGTTACAAAGGGTCGCAACCCACAGGTTGAGAACCACTGGACTAGAGGAACAGGTGAGCAGGAGAAACTTAGGGAGCATCTTCTTTTTTTTGAGACAGAGTCTCACTCTGTCACTCTGGGTAGAGTGCCCTGGCATCATCTTAGCTCACAGCACCCTCAAACTCTTGGGTTCAAAGTGATCTGCTTGCCTCAGCCTCTCAAGCAACAGGCCACCACGCCCAGCTAATTTTTCTATTTTTGGTAGAGATGGGGTCTCACTCTTGCTCAGGCTGGTCTCGAATTCATAAGCTCAAGTTATCCACCCGTCTCAGCCTCCCAGAGTGCTAGGATTGCAGGTGTGAGCCACTGCGCCAACCAGGAAGCATCTTCTAAAGGCAGGTAAAATACCCCCAAACCTAGGAGGTTATCTGAGACCTGAATACTTGGAGACCTCTTGCTCTCATCAGAAAAGGGTGTGTGTGATGTGTGAAGTCAGAGCTTTGTTAAATGGAAAGAACCGGAAGAGGAAAGATCACAGAGGAGCACAGAGAATATTCCTTAGCAGGGTCCTCAAACTACGGCCCCGCAGGCCACATGCGGTGGTGTGATTGTATTTGTTCCCGTTTTGTTTTTTTACTTCAAAATAAGATATGTGCAGTGTGCATAGGAATTTGTTCATAGTTTTTTTTTAAAACTATAGTACGACCCTCCAACGGTCTGAGGGACAGTGAACTGGCCCCCTGTTTAAAAAGTTTGAGGACCCCTGCTAGACCATTGCTCCAGGAATGCGACTGTCAGACCATGGAGACGTCTTCTCTTTTTGCCTAAGAGTCTTTAGGTATGAGTGTTCTCAGGAAAATGGTTTTAAAACTACACGTATTGCTGGCTCTGCACCTGTAGCCCAGTGGTCAGGGTGCCGGCCACATGCTCCCGCGTTGGTCTGCTAAACAACAATGACAACTACAACAAAAAAATCAGCTGGGTGTTGTGGCAGGCGCCTGTGGTCCCAGCTATTTGGGAGACTGAGGCAAGAGAATCACTTAAGGCTCGGCGCCTGTGGCTCAAGCAGCTAAGGCACCAGCCACATACACCTGAGCTGGCGGGTTCAAATCCAGCCCAGGCCGCTAAACAACAATGATGGCTGCAACCCCCAAAAAATAGCTGGGTGTTGTGGTGGGTGCCTGTAGTCCCAGCTAGTTGGGAGGCTGAGGCAAGAGAATCGCTTGAGCCCAGGAGCTGGAGGTTGCTGTGAGCTGTGATGCCACAGCACTCTACCCAGGGTGACAGCTTGAGGCTCTGTCTCAGAAAAAAAAAAAAAAAAGAATCTCTTAAGCCCAAGAGTTTGAGGTTGCTGTGAGCTGTGACACCATGCCACTCTACCAACGGCTACATAGTAAGACTGTCTCAAAACAACAACAACAACAAATACTACATGGGTTGCTGTGAGCATGTGATGTTTTCTGTTGTTTAATAGGTTCGAGTTTTCAAATCCCACCCCCTTAGAAGAGTACCTAATTTCCTCTTCTGCCTTCAGTTCTAAAGGAGACCCCAATATATGATGGTTTTCAGGACTAATGAATAAATAAATAAAAGAAATAGGACCCCAGGGGCTGCCTTAGTTACAACCCCTTAATCTAATCTGTTTGATGTGGATGATTGATGGAAGATGGAGGGAGACAAAGATTCTGTTTCAAAAATAAATTAATTAATAAATTTAGAAGATTAAAATTAAAATTCTATAAAGAATTTTAAAGAAACCTCCATTACTACTAGTTATGCTAATAAAATTCCATACAGAAAAAAAGCAATTAAAAATATAAACACCACAGTACAGTCAGATGCCATCCTCATTAACTTCAAAGATGTTTAATCTTATGTAAAGATTTTTCTTTTTAAATCTTAATAGCTCGCAATTCTGCATAGGGAAGGAGGGAGCTGTCTCCTCCAGAAACATTTGATAAACTTGTTGGGAAGGATGAGACTGGGAGGGCAAGGATGTTAGCAGACTCTAGACTTCAGAGGGCAAGGAAACCTGCTGGGCTGGAGATTAGAGTTTGTTGTTTCTGCTCATGGAAGGGAAGGGGAGGAGGAGGAAAAAGAGAGGAGGGCTTGGTGTCTGTGGTTCAGAGGAGTAGGGTGCCAGCCCCATATTCGAGAGGTGGCGGGTTCAAACCCAGCCCTGGCCAAAAACTGCAAAAAAAAAAAAAAAAAAAAAGAGGAGGAGAAGCTGAGATTAGGCAGTGGAGAGGGGTTAAGACAGTATTAGTGATCCCACTTGTTTCCACTGAATTTATTTGCTATTATTGGGATGGAAACACCTCCTTCCATCTCTATGGTAAATTTAACTCAATTTACACATGGAAGCAAGATCTCAGACGGCAGCAAGGCCAAGAAAATGGGAACTCTTTGGGACAACTCACAAAAAAAGAAGGTGGGCTTTGCATTACCTAGGCCCCGAACTTGGACTAAGAGGACCCCAGCTGACATTTTGTTCCACTTTTTTTCCCCCTACTAAGTATAAAAACAAATACCTTTTGTCTCACTCTGAACTTTTATGTGGGAGTTAGAAAGTTTTCTCTTCTTGGGTGCTGATCTGGCCATGGTCTTAAAAAGCTGGCTGTTTCAGATCGTTTACCTAAATACAAGTAACTAAAGTCTTTAATTGCCTGCTTACTCTAATTGCCTTAGATTAGCCCTGTATCTTTTCCTGTGCTCTGCTAATTCCAGCCTCTGAAATTACCTTCGGGTAACTTAACTGTACCAGGATAACCTGATTTTGTTAAATGCTTCTTTAAGGTTTCTCACTTTTCTTTCCTCCCTGGGTCAAAAGAGGGGGAAAAAAGGAATTTAAAGTGATTCTAGATCATGTTGTGGAAAGAACAATGGCTTAAGAATCAGGAAACCTCGTGTCTAATTTCACTGTATTATTAGCCCCTAGTCATTCAACCTCCTGGAGTTTTTGTTTTCCCATTTATAAAGTAAGAATTTGAACCTCGGGGCTCCTACCTCAGTGGTTAGGGTGCTGGCCACATGCACCAGGTTCTGGTGGGTTACAACCAGGCCTGTTAAACAACGACAACAATAACAAAAAAATAGCCGTACGTGTGGCAGGCACCTGTAGTCCCAGCTACTTGGGAGGCAGAGGCAAGAGAATTGCTTAAGCCCAGGAGTTGGAGATTGCTGTGAGCAGTGATGCCACTGCACTCTACCCAGGGTGACATAGTGTATGTCACTCAGTATATGTGGCCAGCGCCCTAACCACTGAGCTATGGGCACCAAGCCAATTTTTCTATTTTTGGTAGAGAAGGAGCCTCAGTATGTTGACCAAGCTGGTCTTGAACTCTTGGGCTCAAGTGATCCTCCTGTCTCATCCTCCTAAAGTGCTGGGATTACTGTCGTGAACTCCTGCCTGGAAGAGATTTTTAATTATTTCATTCAACCAGTGAAATTCCTGGGAGTTCCATTTGGAAAGAATAACAACAGTACGAACTTTGCAGTCAAATAAATCTGTACTTTTACCAAACAGTGCAACTTTACACCTGTAATCCTAGCACTCTGGGAGGCCAAGGCAAGTGGATTGCCTGAGCTCAGGAGTTTGAGACCAACCTGAGCCAGAGTGTGACTTCATCTCTAAAATAAATAGCCGGCTTGGCGCCTGTAGCACAGTGGTAATGGCGCTGGCCATAAGCACGGAGGCTGGTGGGTTAGAACCCAGCCTGGGCCAACTAAAATATAATGACAACTGCAACCAAAAAATAGCCAGGTGTTGTGACAGGCACCTGTAGTCTTAGCTACTTGGGAGGCTGAGACAAGACAATCACTTAAGCCCAAGAGTTTGAGGTTGCTAAGCCGTGACAGCACAGCACTCTACCAAGGGCAACAAAGTGAGACTCTATCTCAGATTAAAAAAAAAAAAAATAGTGCGACTTTGAGTAAGTTACTTAACCTCTCTAAGCCTCTGTTTCTTCATCTGTAAAATGGGAATAATGATACCTACCTGGCAGGATTGTTGGCAGGACTAAATATGAGGTATATATGGAGTACTTAAAACAGGTTTCTGTTCTCCCCCATCTGATATCATCTTATTTTTGCTGCCTAAGGGCACAGACTGGGATTTAAATAGGCTAGCTTCAATGCCTGATATACCACTATTTTAATAGCTTGGTGATTTTGGCTAAGTCGTTTAACCCCTCTGAGGCACTGTTGCATCATCTGTAACATGGAGTAAGTACATGGCAGCACCTGTAGCTCAGTGGGGTAGGGTGCCAGCTACATACACCGAGGCTGGCAGGTTCGAACCCAACCCGGGCCAGCTAAAACAACCATGAGAACTGCAATAAAAAAGCTGGGGCAATACGGTGGGTGCCTATAGTCCCAGCTACATGGGAGGCTGAGGCAAGAGAATCACTTAAGGCCAAGAGTTTGAGGTTGCTGTGAGCTGTGATGCCACAGCACTCTACTGAGGGCAACATAGTCTCAAAAAAAAAAAAAAAATGGAGTAAGCAGAGAGGTTAGCACAGAACCTAGCTCAAAGAAAGCGTTCAGTAAATGATACGCAGCAAGGATAATAGTAGTAGCAGCAGTAAAAACCATAGTAAATCATCACCTGGGACCACAAGGAAAGATGAGAGAAATCTGACAGCTCTCAGAGACCCGGGGATGCTCCAGGTAGCCCAGAGGCACCAGCAGGAGGCTTCCACCCGTGAAACAAGATTCTCCTTCTCACTTTTACTCAACCTTTCCAGGCTTTTTCTTTTTCTTATAGTTTCCACTGTAAAAGCAATGGCTGCATCAATGGCTACAAGACACATAAGTTTGAATGTTTCCTTCCCCAGACCCTCCTTCCTCCGTAGAGCCTGGTGTATGTGCAGCTCACACACGCATCCTCCTCAGCAGCATCATGTGTCTTATTCCATCCTCCCAGATTGCAGAGTTCACATGCAGCGCACTTGGTGCCATGAATTCTCCACTCTGTGCTCACCACTGCTTAAGAACCATGATCTTGGCTGTTGGTAATTTTTTGACACCTAGGGAAGAAAAGGCCTGCTTGCTAAGAATCCTTGGGGCACAACTAATTCTCAGAAGGGACTGCTTACTCCTTAGAGTCCCTGCATTTCTCCTTTGCCTCTAAGAGAGCTTACTTAGATCACCTGTTCCATCTGTCACCTCAATCTCAACACTTGGGAGGCCGAGGCGGGTGGATTGCTTGAGCTCACAAGTTCGAGACCAGCCTGAGCTGGAGTGAGACCCCACCTCTAAAAATAGGCAGGTGTTGTAGTGGGAGCCTATAGTCCAAGCTCCTTGGGAAGCTGAGGCAAGAGAATCACTCAAGCCCAAGAGTTTGAGGTTGCTGTGAGCTGTGACACCACAGCACTCTACCGAGGGTAACAAAGTGAAACTGTCTCAAAAAAAAAAAAAAAAAAAAAAGCCTTGGTGAGCCTCAACACTGGTAAAGAAGAAATTTGTGGTTATCATTTCAACCACGTAGATGCTATAGACCAAGATCCAGGACTGTAAGATATTTATTTATTTGTTTGTTTAGACAGAGTCTCACTCTGTTGCCCAGGCTAGAGTGCCATGTCATCAACCTAGCTCATAGCAACCTCAAACTCCTGGGCCCAAGTGATTCTCCTGCCCCAGCCTCCAAAGTAACTACGACCACCAGCACACATTACAGCATCCGGTTTTTCTATTTTTAGTAGAGATAGGGTTTTGCTTTTGCTCAGGCTGGTCTTGAACTCCTGAGCTCAAGGGATTCCCCCCTGCCTTGGCCTCCCAGAGTGCTAGAATTATAGGCTACAGCCACCATGCCTGGCCTCAGGAGTGTAAGATTTTTACCCTTTTATATAACATCCCCATGCTTACTCCTTAAATCTTATCTTCTCTCTTATAATGACAGGCATTAAAGTCTTAAATTGAAAAGTGTCTGTGAGCTTGTTTTCTGAGACGACAAGGGAGGATGGCCATAAGGAGACCACCTTCCCTGGGGCTGGTCTGAAGGGGAGAGAAACCCCACAGTGTGCATAGGTGGTGACAACTACCAAGAGGACGAGAGGGCAAGGGGAGACCCTGGGACATGTCACAGTGGAGAAGAGGAGGGTTGTGAGGAGCCTGCCCAGGCCCGTGAACCTCCTGGGGACTCAGGAGAAAGGGTTTCCTCAAATGCAGTGACTGCTAAGTGTTGCACAGTAATAGGATTAAATTGGAAACTGTTACAGGTGAGATGTGACTGGCCCATTCTTGTATGTCAGAGTGCTAGGCTTTTTCTTCCCTCAACAGGTATTATTTTGTCTTCATTGTTACAAAAAGAGCACAAAGGAACATTCCTCCTGACTCTACAGGGCTCTTAAAACAACACCGAAAATTTCAAAGGAGGGAAGATTCTTTACCCCATCTCCTCTCCCTTCTACTTGCTACCTACTTGCCTACCTAAACTTGCTACTTTAACCCCAGTTTTGCCCGCTCTTCCCTAGAAAAATCAACAGACGTGTATGGATCTTCTATAGGCAGGCACCCGTCTATTAGGAGGCAGTGTAAGATTCCAGCTTTGCTCACAGAGAGCTTGCAGTCTCAGAGGCAGTGTAAGATTCCAGCTTTGCTCACAGAGAGCTTGCAGTCTCAACAAAAGACAAAGAATTGCACTCAGAAATGAAAACATAGCACAGTGGTTACAGCGCCAGCCACATATACCAAGGCTGGCGGGTTTGAACCCAGCCCGGGCCTGCTAAACAACAATAACAACTGCAACAGAAAATAGTTGGGCATTGTGGCAGCCACCTGTCATCCAGCTCCTTGGGAGCCTGAGGCAAGAGAATCGCTTAAGCCCAAGAGTTGGAGGTTGCTGCGAGCTACATTGCCACAGCACTCAACCAAGGGTGACCTAAGGAGGCTCTGTCTCTACCAAAAAAAAAAAAAAAAAGAAAAATTCTCCAGGTGTCATGGGGGTCAGGGGTTCATGACACCATCTCAAAAAGAAAGAAAGAAAGAAATTAAAACAAATGCCCAAGAGCATACGTTCACCGTTAAGTCACGGGGCCCAGTAACAATGGCTTCAGGAATCCAGCCACTGTAGAAATTCCTAAGGATCAAGACATTCAAGCTTTTTGGACAAGAAGGGCATTGAGGGACAGGTTAGATCTAAGGGAGGGCCACAAAGCACAGCGCAGGCAGGTGTGGGTGTCCTTGTGATTCGATGAGGGACGGCATCAGCGGAGAAGACGACCAGAGAGATGCCACTGGCTGATGCCATTTCTGAGCCAAGGAAAGTCTAGAGTAGGATTTTCCAGGTTTGTAGAAACCCTGTGTATGGCAGACACAACTGATATCATTAAAGGCAGGCGTCAAGTGATCCGATAGGACGCCCACGTCTGCCAGCCAAGTAAGGGGTACTGGGAGGCATTGTGCTCAGGGGAGGGCGCAGTATCTGTGTTCTGCTGAATCCTCCTGAACCCTCTTAGATCTCTCTTGGCACAGTTGGAACCAGGATAAGGGCAGATTGTAAAGAGTGCGTCACTGTCTCTCTCCCTCCATGCTCAGCTCAGATTATTCCTTTCTCTTCCTCTCTCTGTTCTTTCCCCCTCTCCTGCTCATGGCCAGATGCCGAGGAGAAATCCTTTCCCACCGTGAGTTTTGGTTGGAATGTCAACCTGTGACATTTGCCTTTTGGGGGACATTGCGTGCATGCGCAGATGAGTAGACTGTAAGACACGGGAACCAACCCAGTGAGCTGGGAATCCCAGGTCCCCAGACCCAGCTGGGACGCTCTAGCTGTGTGAACTTTGGCTGGTGGTAAACTGCTTGTTCCTCAGTTTTGTTTATTTGTAAAACAGAGCTTGTCGAATCTTCCTGCCTGCTTCAGATGATTTTCTTGAGGTTCAAATGAAATAATAATGTTTGTGAGAGCACTTTGGAGATAAAAGAACTTATTTATAGCTCAAGGTAGAGAATGCATGGGGGTAAAGGGGAGGGAAATTGGGAAGTCTCAATAGATATCCAGCCCTGGGATTCTATAAAATTGTTTCAGATCATGAAAACCAGTTTGACTAGACAACTTCTTTTGCTGTTTTAGTTACATGTCACTCTGATGATTCTTTTTCCTCCCTAGATGTCCCTAAATTCCAGCTCTGCCCTAAAAGTTCCAGCTTGGGGCGCCTGGCCTGCTCCTCAGTCAGCAGGACTCCCAGACGCAGCTGAAATGTTCAGGTGGCATCTTCAGAGACACTCGGGACTTCAGACATCATCCTTCCAGGCTGCAGAGCCCAAACTGGCTTAAGGACATGGAAGGACTTGTACGGAAAAGACAAAATGCTCTGCGCAGTGGGGACTGAGTTTTACTTGCCCCCTCTGTTAGATGCTCTTTCAGTTCAAGTACGTGAGTCACACGGCATTTCAGTAAAAAGGAATTTATGGCATAAACACTGATAAACTTACGAACTTAGAGATATGTTGACAGGTACCACGCGGTTGAGGACAGGACAGAGGATGGTGCCATTGGTAGTTTCAGCTGCATGAGGTGGGTCCCAGGAGGACACGGACAGCGCCCTCCGAAGGCTGCATGCACAGTTCAGTGAAGGGGGCTGTTTGCCATTGAGTCTCAGTTGGCTAGGGCCGCGCCACAGACTGGGGGCTTCTGCAGCAGGCGCTTATCTCCTCACAGTCCTGGAGGCTGGAAGCCCAAGATGAAGGCGTCAGTAGGGTTGGTTTCTCCTGAGGCCTCTTTCCTTGGCCTGTAGCCATCTCCTCCCTGTGTCCTCACGTGTCTGTCCCTTGGTGCGTGTCTGTGTCCTAACTGCTTCATACTGGATTGGGCCACCCTAATCACTTCTCTGAAGACCCTATCTGTGAATACAGTCACCCTGAGGTACTGGGGGTTAGGGCTTCCATGTATGAATTTACCGGATGCACCCTTCAGCCCCTAACACACACTGTAAGAAGGGTGAGAGAGTCAGGGGTGAAGCACAGGAACTAGCAACAGCAAAAAACTTTGTCATCCCAAAGAAGTAAAGGAGAGAGGGAGGAATTCCTGGGATCCAGCGAGGGCTGCAGCCTCAGGGCAGGGGCCACCCACCAGATTGTGTGCAGTGTGGCGGAGGAATATGGTCACTGTCAAAACCAACAGTGCTTTACTTCGGTCAGACTCATCTGGAAGTCAGAGGAGCCCAGGGGTACAGCTCTGAGGTGTCAGCCTGCCAAGGCAGAGACAGAGCTGGTAAGTGTGGTCCGTGGGTCTGGGGGAGTCCTAGAATAATAATAGGGGCATTGGAGAAAGACCAGAGCAACGGAGGAAAAGCACCATCTGCAGAGGGGCCTGAAACTGATGTTCAAGCAATGAAAATGGCTTTCCAGAGTACAATCAAGAAAAGTCACTTAACTGCAAAAATATTAGTCATACATTCTAAACTAAACCACCTACTCGTGTAACTATTTCAGTATCCCAGTAGTTGCCGTTGTAGGATACTTGTCTAGATAACATAGAATGATAGAAAAACAAACATTTGCCAGCCTTGTAATGTTGAGCACTTATTTTCTTGTGCTATATATTGCATATATATTTTTTGAACAGTTTAAAATAGTGGGCTGGAGGTGAGGCAGGTGGATTGCCTGAGCTCACAGGTTCGAGACCAGCCTGAGCCAGAGCAGGACCCTGCCTCTAAAAATAGCTGGGCATCGTGGTGGGCACCTGTAGTCTCAGTTACCTGGGAGGCTGAGGCAAGAGAATCACTTAAGCCCTAGAGTTTGAGGTTTCTGTGAGCTATGATGCCACAGCACTCTACCAATGTGCACAAAGTGAGTCTGTCTCAAAAATAAAATAAAATAAAATAGTGGCCTGGGAGGATGGTCCAGCAGTTTCCATATCCAAATGATGGGTGGGGACAAAATATGACCAACTTACAGCTGATTCATTTGAAGCTAACACATGCCCCTGCGTTGAGAACTTGTGTTCTTCTAACGGGCCAAGAAGAGGTTGTTGGGAAAGGTTTCCTTACTCTAGAGTCTGAGCCTTCACAGTCAGCCCCCAGGGACAGATTTATAACCCGGGGTGGCCTGCAACTCCATGTCTCTGTCCCCTGATTATGTTAGGAACCAATCACAGTCATGGGCAGATATTTGAATGGGCCAGACTAGAGTCTTCCCCCTGCTCCTTTTGGAATAAACCAGGATCTTCTGGGGCAAGGACACGCCACGAGAAAGAGGGCCCCTCTCTGTCAGCAGCTACATCCTGTTTTAAGCTGTATGTGGGTTATCCATTCATGTATACCAAACCACCCAGCCTCGTTTGCTTGCAACAAGAAGTTATTTTTCTCATCAGTCTGCAGCGTGGCCAGGACTCTGTGGAGAGGGCTTGTCTCTGATCCACAAGCATCTTTGGGGTCCTCGTGACAGTGGTCTGCAGGACCTGCTTCCAAGATGGTCCAGGGACACAGCTGGCAAGCTGGTGCTGGCCATGTGCTGGGGGCCTCTGCTCCTCTCCATGGGCCTGGGGCCTGGGTGTGATGGACAAGTTCCCCAAGACAGCCAGGTGGAACCTGAATTACCTGTGATGTCCTAGCCTGGGCTCTCCTAGGGTCTCTTCCAGCACCTCCAGTGGGTGAATTTCAAGCTGAGGGAACATAGACTTGAGACAACTGCAAGATGCCGGAAGAACATGTGTGATGGGAAATATTTTTGTGACCATTTTGGAATAGACGCTACCTCTGGACAGTTCCCAGTGTGACCCTTACCTGCCTGTAGGTCACAACATGGGGATATGAGGTAGGCATATCTCCATTGTAACAATTCACATAGATAACTGTCGCTGATATTTATTCATTCAGCAAAACTTTATAGAACATCTACTGTGTGCCAGTCTTCACACTGGGCTGTGGGAATATAGGCATAAAGAATATAGGTATGAGGAAAACATGGTTTTTGGCTTAAACGAGCCTGTCACTGTGAAGGAGACAGAACAGCCAGTCTAATAGAGTGCTGGCTAGGGCAGCGCCTGTGGCTCAGTGGGTAGGGCACTGACCCTGTATACTGAGGGTGGCAGGTTCAAACCCAGCCCTGGCCAAATTGCAACAACAACAACTAAATAAAAGAGTGCTGGCTTCAGGAGCATGAGTCAGCCAAGCATGGCGGCTCATGCCTGTAAGTCTAGAACCTTGGAAAACCAAGACAGAAGGATCACTTGAGATCAACCTGGGGAACACAGTGGGACCCTCACCTCTAGAAAAGTTTTTTTTTTTTTGAGACAGAGTCTTAAGCTGTTGCCCTGGATAGAGTGCTGTGGCATCATAACACACAGCAACCTCCAACTCGGGCTCAAGTGATCCTCCTGCCTCAGTTTTTCTATTTTTAGTAGAGATGGGGGTCTCCCTTTTGCTCAGGCTGGTCTCAAACTCGTGAGCTCAAGCTATCCACCCACCTTGGCCTCCCAGAGTGCTAGGATTACAGACATGAGCCACTGCGCTCGGCCCTAAAAACGTTTTTTTTTTTTTTTTTTGCAGGTTTTGGCCGGGGCTGGGTTTGAACCCACCACCTCTGGCATATGGGGCCAACACCCTACTCCTTTGAGCCACAGATGCCGCCCCCTAAAAAAGTTTTTAAAAAATAAGCCAGGAGTGGTGGCTCATGCCTGTAATGTCAGCACTCGGGAGGCCAAGGAGAGAGGATCACTTACGTTCAGGGATTTAAGACCAGTCTCAAGAGTAATAACCCATCTCTATCAAAAACTCAGAAAAATTAGATTAAAATTAAAATCTCCATTGCAAATATATAATAAGCAATGTTAATTTAATTATATTTAATTAAAATTATCTTGGAATGGCTCGGCGCTTGTGGCTCAAGCGGCTAAGGCACCAGCCACATACACCTGAGCTGGAGGGTTCGAATCCATCCCAGGCCTGCCAAACAACAATGTCTGCAACCAAAAAATAGCCGGGCGTTGTGGCAGGCGCCTGTAGTCCCAGCTACTTGGGAGGAAGAGGCAGAAGACTCGCTTGAGCCCAGAGTTGGAAGTTGCTGTGAGCTGTGTGATGCCACAGCACTCTACTCAGGGTGACAGCTTGAGGCTCTGTCTCAAAAAAAAAAAAAAAAAAAATTATCTCGAAGAAAAATTAGCCAGGCACGATGGCACGCATCTGTCATCCCAGCTACTAAGGAGGCTGAAGCCAAAGGATCACTCGAGCCCTACAGTTTGAGGCTGCAGTGAGCTATAATGGCACCACTGTACCACTCTCACCTGGGCAACAGAGCAAGATCCTGTCTCCAAAAAAAATAAAAATAAAAAAATAAGCCACAGAAGGAACAAATAAGCCACTCAGAGGTGCATCCAAGCAGAAACCCAGGATAGTCCTAGTCAGTAGGAGGAGAGGCACTGGAGGGAAGCAGTCCAGGGAGAGGACCCCACTTCTAAAAATAGCCAGGTGTTGTTGAATAAGATATGCAGAGACCTAATGCAAAACCAGGGTGGGGAAGCTCCTGGTTCCCTAGAACCTTCCTGGCTTTAGCACCACAAGACCCAACCCAGAGAAGCCTCCGCTCAACACGAGTGACCCTTGGGACTGCGCACGGCCAAGAAGAGCAAGACTGGGGTGTGGCGGGGCTGGAGACAGGGAAAGCTGGCAAAGCGGCCGGGAGCCCGATGGGAAGCCAAGCAAGCCACGCGGAAGAGCTAAGACGTTATCTCAGTGGCAGTTGGGCAATCGCAGGACTGTGAAAAGGAGAGTGACCTGCTAGGACTTGCCTTCAGAGAGAGCTCTGGAGGATGAAGAGGACAACGCTATGGATCACTCAGGGAGGCCCTGCAAGTCTCACAGTTCTCCTGGGTGAGCTGCATAGTGACTGGGATTGCCTATAGGTCTGTACGTTTTCCAGGGAAGAAGTGGCGGTGACTTGGAGTGGAGAGAGCCAGAAAGATGTAGAATATCTTTAAGACAGAGGAGCTGAGAAATTTAGAGGTGGGCGGTGACAGAGGAGAAATGCAGAATGATTCCCAGTTTTCTGGCTTGGGCAACTGGAAAGAGTCTTGGAAGTAATTAGGATGGTTTGGCAATTCCTTCCCCATAGAGCCTACACCAGAATGCCGACAAAGCAGCATTCTTCTCCAATATGGCTCTTACGGACCTGTACGCAATCCCAGCCACTATGCAGCTCACCAGGAGAGCTGTGAGGCTTGTGGCAACTTCAGGATGAAAAGGAGGTTTGGAGGATGAGGGGGAAGGTGAAAGGTATTTATTAAACTAGATACTTTCTTTCTCTCTTTTTTTTTTTTTTTTTTTTTTTTTTTTTTTTGAGACAGAGCCTCAAGCTGTCACCCTGGGTAGAGTGCTGTGGCATTATAGCTCACAGCAACCTCCAACTCCTGGGCTCAAGCAAGTCTCCCTCCACCTCCCAAGTAGCTGGGACTACAGGCACCCAGCACAGTGCCCAGCTGTTTTTTGGTTGCAGCCGTCATTGTTGTTTGGCGGGCCACGGCTGGATTCGAGCCCACCAGCTCAGGTGTATGTGGCTGGTGCCTTAGCTGCTTGAGCCACAGGCACTGAGCCAGAATTGCTCTTTTGGCTGGGTGAGGTGGCTCACACCTGTAATCCTAGCACTCTGGGAGGTTGAGGTGAATGAACTGCCTGAACTAACAGGTTTGAGATCAGGCTGAACCAGCGTGAGACCCCCATCTCTAAAAAAAAAAAAAAAAAAAAGCTGAGCATTGTGGTGGGCGCCTGTAGTCCCAGCTATTTGGGAGGCTGAGGCAAGAGGATCGCTTGAGCCCAAGAGTTTCTTCACATCTACTTCCATGGCTTGATTCCATCTTCATTCAGTGTTTTTGCTGAAAGGGGGTCTTCCTAGGAAGAGAGGTCAGCACTCGTAAAGAAGGATGCATTCCAAGGAAGGGGAGTGTCACCCCTCAGCGTTCCGACACTGGCTAAAAGCTACTTCCAGAAGGCAGGAGTTGCAAGGGAGTTTCTTAATCCTTCATAACTTGTCCCTGTGCTTATTATATATTTGCAAGACTTTAAAACCAGAGGACCTACATAATTATCTTTGCAAGCATCTGGGACAGGGGACGCTATGGGTCCCTGCCAACAGCCAGTTTAGGGAAGAGAGGAGTGGTCAGATGAAACTAAATAGATAGGCAGCTATAGGAAGGACAAGCCAGGAAAAAAAGGAAAGCAGAGGAGTTCCAAGGGCCTCCCTCTAAAGGGCTCAGGAGCCTGACAACTAGACCAAATGGCCCCTACAGGGAGACTGGCTCTCCAGGGCCAGACGAGCTGGAGCTACAGCTATTAAAAAAAAAAAAAACAACAGTGGGCTGGGCACCCATAGCTGGGAAGGGTGCTGGCCACATACACGGAGGCCGGCAGGTTCCAACCCCGCCCAGGCCTGCTAAACGACAACTACAACAGCAAAATAGCCGGGTAGGGCAGCACCTGTAGCTCAGGGAGTAGGGTGCTGGCCCCATATACTGAGGGTGATGGGTTCAAACCTGGCCCCGGCCAAACTGCAACAACAACAACAACAACAGAAATAGCCAGGTGTTGTCGTGGGCACGTGTGGTCCCAGCTACTCGGGAGGCTGAGGCAAGAGAATCGCCTAAGCCCAAGAGCTGGAGGTTGCTGTGAGCTGTGACGCCATAGTACTCTACCCAGGGTGACCAAGTGAGACTCTGCCTCTAAAAAATAAATAAAATAAAAATAAATGCGCCATCCTGAGCTATTTCTGACTATCCGAGTTTACATGTTGATGTAAATTTTTATTTTTATCTCCTTCGAAGCCTTGATCCTTCTGTATTCATGCTGTGCTCTGACCATTTTGCTCTGTCTCCTACTAGAGTTATTTCTGCGTGTATGTAGGATCTTATTTCCTCGCTAGACTGGGAATTCTTCAAAGGATCCAACTTTCACTCACTCCATATTTGCACGTTTTCTTTTATGCAGTAGACACATGATTGGCGTTTGATGATGGAAATACTGTCACTGAAATATCTTCAAAGGATCCAAAATGTACATCTGTTTCCTGGCTTCTTTATTCACTGACACTAGCAGGGAAAGGACACTAGAGGGCACGCCTTCCCCTCTTACAGAAGTCCTGGCAGCTGCACCTCTCGGGCCAGTCTGGTCTCCTAAAAATTCAAACACAACTGTGCTTGCTTCGGCAGCACATATACTAAAATTAGAAGATTAGCATGGCCCCTGTGCAAGGATGACATGCAAATTTGTGAAGTGTTCCATATTTACAAAAATAAAAAATTCAAACACGACTGAAATTTTTGTTGTGTGTTTTTTGTTTTGGGGGTGTGTGTGTGTTTGAGACAGTGTCTCACTCTGTCACCCTGGGTAGAGTGCCATGGCAGTATGAGGTGTCACAGCTCACAGCAACCTCAAACTCCTGGGCTCAAGCCATCCTCCTGCCTCAGCCTCCCTAGTAGCTAGGACTATAGGTGCTGGCCATCATACCCCACTAGTTTTCCTATTTTTAGTAGAGACAGGGTTTCATTCTTGCTCAGGCTGGCCTTGAATTCCTGAGCTCAGGCGATCCTTCCTGCCTCCGTCTCCCAGAGTGCTGGGATTACAGGCATGAGCCACTGAGGCAGCCATGATGGGAGGTTTGTTTTCACCACTACTGGGGAGGAGCACCAGGCAAGAGAATCACTTAAGTCCGAGAGTTTGAGATTGCTGCAAGCTGTGATGCTATGGCACTCTATGGAGAGCAATAGCTTGAGACTCTGTCTCACAAAAAAAAAAAAGAATATTCTCAAAAGTAACCAACTCCTTTACACTCATTAGGATAGCAATTATAATGACAAACAAGTCATACAGAAAATAAGCTGTCAAGGACCTAGAAAAATTAGAACTCTCCTGCGAAACTGGTGGGATATAAAACTGTGCCACTGCTGTGGGAAACAGAATGAAGTTTCTCAAAAAATTAAACACAGGGAGGTGGAGCAAGATGGCGGCCGAGTAACAGCTTCCCTGCAACTGGGCATGGTGAATCTGGGGAGATAAAACTCCAGGCATCTCTGGCTGGTGGGATCTGCCTATGATCATCCCTTTGAGGATACAGGGAGTCAGCAAGGGCCTTCTGGACCCCAAGAGGAGGACAAAAACAGTGGAAAACCGGCAAGTGGTTGTGTGTGTTTGATCAACCTAATCCCACTGGCAGCCGTAAGTACAAGCAGCAGTGAGACTGCAAACCGGAAAGGCCTTACCTGTGAACTGTTTTGGGCTTTTTGGACTTGGCACTCAGTTGAACTGCCTTGGGGAGAGCTTGAGCAGGAGTGCAGAGAACTTTGGGCATTGTCTAGGGCCCCGGACTGTGCCGTTGAGCCAGACGGAACTAATAGTGTTCGGCTGTGGGCTGCAGGGAGCCATTGTCAGAGAACTGCCCCACAAGCTCTGCCCTCAGGGTCGCAGGGTAAGGATCGGGTGGGAGCTAGTAACCTGGGGACTGAGCTGCCTTACAGCCTTAACCCTCAGGGGCAGAGTGAGACCGGTTCTGGCACACTGGAGCCTTGGGCTGTTGCCCTGGGTAGAGTGCCGTGGGATCACAGCTCATAGCAACCTCAAACTCCTGGGCTTGGCGCCGCCTGGACCTCCGTAAGATCTGTACCGCGACCCCCAACCCGTGCCTGCCGGGTCTCCACATGCCCTGACCAGGAACTGCAGGAGCCACGCAACCCTGCGTCCTCCCTCCTGTACCCTCCCTGCCTCCACACCGGCCCACTCATCTGGCCAGGGACTCTGGTAGCTATGTGCCCTCTGGAGCCCTCCCTGCCTCTGCACAGAGCCCTTCTTCCGGCCACAGACTGCTGGAGACTTGGGCTCTCTATGCCAAAGTCATTGGGTGCCAGGCATTCCCAGAACCGTGCGCACCACCTCCCACCCTGTTGCTGGATCCAGGTGTCACACTTCAGAGCTGCTTCCACAACCAGAACTCCCCGGCTGGGGCAGCCCCAGAGGAACTACACAAGGTCACTCCCTACAAAGATCCAGCAACAATAGAGTGATCCCGCTGGGGTCTAATCTTGGACAGACACCTCCCCAACCCTGAGGATGGCCAGAGGAAACGGTGAAAAACAATCATGAGGTGAAATCAACAGAAAAACTCTGGCAATATGAATAATCA
>CAUYPK010115070.1:0-10040 GCA_963574355.1 Loris lydekkerianus
TGGGCTGATGAGAAGTATGTGTATTCAGTTTTGTTGGGATGAAATGTTCTGGAGAAGTCTGTTAAATCTAAATATTGGATGGTTAGGTTTAAATCTAAAATTTCTTTGCTCAGCTTCTTTCTGGAGGATCGATCCAACACTGCCAAAGGAGTGTTGAAATCTCCGACTATTAATAAGCTGGAGGAAATCAAGTTGCTCATGTCAGTTATAGTTTCTCTTATAAATTGAGGTGCTTACTGGTTGAGTGAATAGATATTAATAATATAAATCTCATCATATTGAGTATTACCCTTAACAAATATGAAGTGACCATTCTTGTCCTTCCTTACTTTTGTTGGTTTAAAGCCTATTGTGTCTGCAAATAAAATTGCAATACCTGTTTTTCTGATTACCATTTGCCTGAAATATGAATGACCATCCTTTCACCTTGAGTCTAAATCTGTAAAAATACTAGAGGAGAGTGCAGGGAAAACCCTTGAAGAAGTCGGTCTGGGTGAGTATTTTATGAGTAGAACCCCCCAGGCAATTGAAGCAGCTTCAAAAATACACTACTGTGACTTGATCAAACTAAAAAGCTTCTGCACAGCCAAGAACACAGTAAGTAAAGCAAGCAAACATCCTTCAGAATGGGAGAATATATTTGCAGGTTATATCTCTGACAAAGGTTTAATAACCAGAATCCACAGAGAACTCAAACACATTAGTAAGAAAAAAACAAGGAATCCCATCACAGGCTGGGTAAGGGATTTGAAGAGAAACTTCTCTGAAGAAGACAGGCTCACAGCCTTTAGACATATGAAAAAATGTTCATCATTTTTAATCATCCAAGCAATGCAAATCAAAACTACTTTGAGATATCATTTAAGTCCAGTGAGACTTGCCTATATCACAAAATCTCAAGACCAGAGATGTTGACGTAGATGTGGAGAAAAGGGAACACTTCTGCACTGCTGGTGGGAATGCAAATTAATACATTTCTTTTGGAAAGATGTATGGAGAATACTTAGGGATCTAAAATAGATTGGCCATTCAATCCTATAATTCCTCTACCTGGCATATACCCAGAAGACCAAAAATCACATTGTAACAAAGATATTTGTACCAGAATGTTTATTGCAGCCCTATTCATAATTGCTAAGTCATGGAAAAAGCCCAAGTGCCCTTCAATGCACGAATGGATTAATAAATTGTGGTATATGTACACCATGCAACATTATGCAGCCTTAAAGAAAGATGGAGACTTTACCTCTTTCATGTTTACATGGATGGAGCTGCAAGATATTCTTCTAGGTAAAGTATCTCAAGAATGGAAGAAAAAGTACCCAATGTACTCAGCCCTACTATGAAACTAATTTAGGGCTTTCACATGAAATCTATAACCCAGTTACAATCTAAGAATAGGAGGAAGGGAAAAATGGAGGGAGGGAGGGGACTGGTGGGTTGAGGGAGTGTTACTGGTGGGATTACACTTGCAGTATATCTTACAAGGGTATATGCGAAACTTAATAAATGTGGAATGTAAATGTCTTGGCACAGTAACTAAGAAAATGCCAGGAAGTCTATGTTAACCATTGTGATGAAAATGTGTCAAACGGTCTATGAAGATAGTGTATGATGCCCCATGATCATATCAATGTATGTAGCTATGATTTAATAAAAAAAAAAAAATTCTGAGGAGTCTGTTGTTATTTGGCCTTTGTAATTTCTGATTGATGAAATAATTGATTTTAATCTTTTACTTCTCGTTAAGTTACCCAAAGGTTTATCTGTTTTATTGACCTTTTCAAAAAACCAACTCTTTGATTTATTGATCTGTTGCATGATTCTTTTGTTTTCAAAATCATTTAGTTCTGCTCTAATTTTAGTTATTTCTTTTCTTCTTCTGGGATTATTGTTGGAAATTTTTTCCTTTTACAGTTGCTTGAGATGTCCCATTAAGTTATTGACTTCCTCTATTTCCTTTCTTTTGAGGAAGGCTTGTAGCACTATAAAATGTTTTCTTAGGATTTCCTTTGAAGTATCCTAGAGGTTCTAATAGGTCATGTCTTCAATATTGTTTTCTTCCAAAAATCTGGTAATTTCCTTCATAATCTCATCTATGACCCAGCTATTGTTCATCATGAGGTTATTTAGTTTTCATGTTTTTGTATTCATATGCAGATTCCAGTTGTTACCGAATTCGACTTTTATTGCTTGCTGGTCTAAGAATATACAAGGAATGATTTCTATTCTTTTAAATTTGCGAGGTTAGACTTGTGACCTAAGATGTGATCAATTTTGGAGAATGATCCATGGGCTGATGAGAAGAATTGTATTCAGGTTGGTTAGGATGAAATGTTCTGAAGATGTCTGTTAAGTCTATATGTTAAATGGCTAAGTTTAAGTCTAAAATTTCTTTGCTTAGCTTCTTTATTGAGGATCTATCCAACACTGCCAGAGGAGTGTTAAAGTCTACGACAATTATGGTGCTGGAGGGAAATCAAGTTGCTCATGTCAGAGTTTCTCTTATAAATTAAGGTGCATTCTGGTTGGGTACATAAATGTTGATAATTGAAATCTCATCATGTTGAGTGTTGCCCTTAACTATTAAGAAGTGACCAACCTTATCTTTCCTTACTTTTATTGGTTTGAAGCCTATTATATCTGCAAATAAAATTGCAACACCTGCTTTTTTCTGATTTCCATTTGTCTGAATTATCAATGACCATCTTTTTACCCTGAGTCTATGTTTATCTTTGAAGATAAGGTGAGATTCTTGACAGTAGCAGATGTCTGGCCTGAGTTTTTGTATCCAGTCAGCCAAACTTTGCCTTTTTAGAGGGCAATTTAAGCCATCCACATTAATTGAGAGTAATGATAAGACAGATAGAGTTTGGGGTATTGCGTTTTTCAAAATTCCAGGGGACTTTTTTTATTTTTTTGCCACTATGGAAGTTGGAATTTGATCAAAACTTTCTGAGTGAGTTTACTTAAGAGGTGGAGAATTGTGCTGTTCATTATGGAGGATAGGTCTAAGAATATCCTGAAGAGCTGGCTTAGTTATGGCAAACTTCTTAAACCTGTGAATGTCATTGAAGTATTTAATTTATCCATCATAGATAAAACTCAATTTAACTGGATACAGGACCCTGGGTTGAAAGTTGTTTTGTTTAAGGGGAATAAAGTTCAAAGACTACCCTCTTCTAGCTTGAAAGGTTTCAGCAGAGAGATCTGCAGTCATTCTAATGTTCTTCCCCTTGTAGGTTATGGTTTTATTATGTCTTACAACTTGCAGAATTTTCTCCTTCATATTAACGTTGGCAAAGTTAATTATAACATGTCTATGAGAATTTTTATTTAGGTTGAGTCGTGCAGGTGTTCTGAAACTGTCTGCTATCTGAATTTCAGAATCTCTTGGCATGTCTGGAAAATTTTCTTTGTTTATTTCATTAAATAATGCTTTTGTATTTTTCACAGCAACCTCATCATCTTCAGATACTTCTATAAGGTGAATATTAAATCTCTTTAAATTATTCCAGAGCTCTCTGAGAGAATGATCCATTTTTGTTCTCCACTTTTTTTTCCTCTTTGAGTATTTGAGAACATTCAAAAGCTTTGTCTTCAATGTCAGAGATCCTTTCTTTTGACTGCTCCATTCTGTTACTAAGAGATTCTACTGTATTTTTCAGATCTCTGAGGGCTACAAATTCTTGCTTCAATGTGTCCAAATCTCTATTCATTTTATCTTTGAATTCATTGAATTCTTGAGACGTCCCTTGAATTACTGCTTCAAATTCTAAATCCATCTTTTTTCCATTCTGTTGATCTTATTTGCTATTCAAATTCTGAACTTGATTTCTGACATCTCAGACTTTTTTTTATGAATGGGATCTTGTGCTGTGTCTGTTTTATCTTTCCTTGGGGTAATTGATCTACTCTGATTATTCATAATGCCAGAGTTTTTCCACTGATTCTGCCTCATGATTATTTTTCACTGATGGATGGGTGGGCACGTAAGGTGAAATTCGATTTGGATTTCCTGGAGTTGTGGTTAACCAACCCTTTGTTAAGGATCTGGAACTGATGACTGCATCTTTTTCCCTTTTAGCTTTGCAAAGGACCCATACAGTATTACAGTATAAGGCTGAGAAAACCTGCTTGATGTAGTGGGTTTAGGTGGCACTGTCTTGTATTCAGCTGGTTCTTGTCCAATCCTAGTGGATCAATGACTCTGGTGAAGTCTTCACTGTGAAGAAATACAAGCAACTAAGATACCTCACTCCCATGAACAACTGCAAGAGGAAAATCAACCCTTCCCTTTACTACACAACCAGGGTATCCCTCAGGAGGGTCCTTGGGTGATTGGCCCAGGTTAGGTGTTCAAAAACAATTGACCCAATGTGTACAAACTCTCAACTGGGAGAGTTTGAAAGGTCTCCAGCAACTACATGGAAGAGGTCTACTGGTTGCTCAAATTGGGCTCACTCCAGTCTACTATGGAGTCAGAAGGCCCACCCAGTAGTGGAGTTGGACCAAGTTCTCCTCTTTCATGCCCAGTCACTGGTGACCCCACAGGGCTGTGGTCCTGCTCCCTCCAATAAGCAGATGTGCCAGGGCTTAGCTCCTGTCAGAGTCAAAGGTAGGTCAATACCCCCACGGCCCAGCCACTAACCTCTGCTATAATCCAGCTGGGGGAGCTGAAGCCTGCCTGCCTCAGGTGCTCAACAGCCGCTGGTGAGTGTTCCACATGGACTTAGTCTAATTCTGAGGGTACCAAGTCAGCAAATGCTTTTCTCCCTCAGCCACCTTGCCTTTGCCCATGCCGCTCTGCAGCATGGGTATCCCTAAAGAGTGAGTTCTGGACCTCTGGCAGTCCTCAGCGTTGGGGTCTCTCCAAGATTAGACCCTGGAAGGATCACTCTATTATTGCTGGATCATTGTGTGAAGTGACCCTGTGCAGCTCCCATGCCACTGCCAAACCAGGGAGTTCAGCTGTAGAAACAGCTCTAGGAGCATGGGTCACACAGTATCAGCATCAGGGTGGGGACACTGCACATGATTCTGGCAGTGTCAGGCACCAGGTGACTTTGGCATGGAGAGCACTTGTCTCATGATTCTGGCTGAACTGAGGCTCAATGCAGAGGCAAGGTGGCATGAGCTGTGCAGCTCTAGCAGTCTCTGGCCACACAGCATGGAGGCAGGGAGGCTGCTGGGGCAGGGCATGGGATGCATGGCTCTAGTAATCTTTGGCAAGTGGGGCTCAGTGCTGAGGCAGGGAGGATGCAGGGTGCAGGGAAGGGGACACGCAACTCTTGCAGTCTCTGGCCATGGGAAGCATAGAGGCAGGGAAGGTGCCTGTGACAGGGCATGGGACCTAGGGCTCTAGTAGTCTCTGGCTGGGTGGGGACTCGGCCAGGAGGCAGGGAGGGTGCCAGCGTCGGGGGGGCAGGGCACAGTCTCTCTAGTGTTGCTAGCTTTTTTGAATGAGGATCAAGGGTATTCAGCAGTCATTCAGCTTTTAGATAAGTGTTTATGTTTGCTCTTAGTTTCGGGGTATTTTTGTGCACATTCATTTAACATCCATGTATAAATGTAGTACTTTTGTCACAACAGCCTTATCCACAATAAAATTTGTATTTTTGTATTGTAGATAAGCCCTTTGATCTTATTTTAACAATGCATTAGTAACCGTTTTATAAATTTTTTTTTCAATTATATAATTTCATTTTATTTCCATTTTTAGTATATCTGTTATACATCTTTTTTACTTTTTCATGGTTATTCTAGTGAATAAAAATTTTATTTTTCTTTTTTTAATTTAATTTAGCAGAGTAGTTTCTTGAAAATAACAACAGAATCAATGTATTTGATTATTTATATTTTATAGGTTGTATACCCTTTACAAAGTAGCTCCATCTTAGAAAAGGGCTCTATCTTACATTTCAAAAACGTCAGGTCATCAGGAGCCAGAGTTTCACCTAATCAGTAGAGAATACCACAGCCAGACAAGGGCATAACCATTTAATATCAGCCCTCACCAGAAAACTCAGGGAATTTAAAAAGAACAGGATTTCACCATATTGATGTTGCCATTTCAGTAGACATTGCCTTACTGTGACAATGACACCCCATAATCTGCCACTTAAAGCTTGGCTAAAATCAAGGACTCTGCCTGGTAAAAATTTGAGGTCATTTTGGCTTAGCACAGAGCACCCTCCTTGTCCATTTCATTCTCCTTGGACTGGTTTCTGAACTTAGACATTTTTATCCCCATTTTCTCCTGATTACAAATATTAGTATGATATGTAAATGTTAATCTATAGCATTGATATGTATGTGAATCATGCTACTATGTGTATATGTGGTTTGCAATATTGACTGACTTTTTGATCAGCTTCTCCTTGTGTACCCTTGGCTGAGACTATAGAGTGAATAGGTCATACTAAGAATTATCTATTTGGGAACTGCAAGTATATCATGGCTATTAGGATTGATAGCCATTGATAAAACACAGACTTTGTAGAAATATAAAACTGTGTGTGTACCTTGTTATGTCTGATCTTATAGCACTCACAACTATTAGGATTTCTGGCACCTGTCCTCCACAGTCAGATTTCCCAAACCAAAATTAATTAGCATTTATAACCACATAACTGGGACAATAGTTGACTCTTCCCCTCAAACACAAGCTTATAACCACCAATCCATTATAATTATAGTTTAGAAAAATTCCTAAAGTCAAAGTCTCCACTAAAACTTAAATTAGAAACTGAGCCATTTAACAAAACAAACATCTACCTTTCTAGAAAGAGCCAGAATCTTGCTTCACCTTGAAAGTCTAGGTCCCTGAGTAAAACTTTGGGTGACAGAGTGGAACTTACCCCTATTCAGAAGATTCAAAGATAACAAGATCTTTGTTCATGCCAGGCTAGCAAGCAGGTGGAGCCAGAGGGGCTAACATGGAGCAGGCTCTGACCTTCTGAGACAGGACATAGTAGGAACATTCAAGTCAAAAAAAGAAACAATGAAAAAAGAAATTTTACAAACATCTTTTGGTCAAAAATCTAAAACTCCCAGTGAAGGATGTAATACCCAACTTGGGGTAAAAGACCAGATATACAAATGTACAAAGTGACAAATGTACACACATATATATACACATACACTTTTCTTTTAGATACATGAATAAAAGTAAGCCTTCTAGAAATTACACATACACTCTGACACAAACATTGAAGGCAGTTTAACCAGAGGATTTCCAATCACTGCTTCTACACTACCCTATAACTCTAAAAAAGTATGTTGATTCTTATTAGGACATAGCACAAAGTTTGGCTCACAGTAATTGATCAAAAATTATTTTACATAAAAATATACATTAAAAGAGCGGAGACAAGATGGCTGACTGAAGCCAGCTTTCCACAGAGGCTCCCGTCCAGGAGAGTTAATGGTCAGAAATTTATCAAGTAACCTGGTGGATTTGAGCTTCACCAAGAGAAAAGGTTGAAGAATGCACATCAACACTGCTGAGGCGAGCTGCGACCCCAAGGATACAAACAAAAGGTACAAAATCCCTTACCAAGCAGATGGGAGTCCCCTCCCCCATGAAAACGGCTCGGATTGCCCCCCACACAAAGAGGCAGATTTCAAAGGTCCTCCAACTACACTCCATGGGAGAGACCCTCTAAAAAGTGGACCTACTCCCCCTACTAGGGTGCAATGGCATTCTCCTGCCAGATATAAAACTGTATAAAACTGTATATATTCTCTCCTGCAACTCTGAGCTCCCAGCACTCCCCTCAACTCTCACTCTAAGGTCTGGGGGTCTGGCCCCCAGAAGTCCAGATTATTGGGTGATTTCTTGAGGGATGTGGACAGTGCCTAAACTACAGATGGTCAGTGCTGACTCTGGGGCACAGGAGCAAGAAGAAGATGGTCGGCTGATAGGGAACCACACCAGAGCAGAAGTGCCCTGAGGCACAAAGAAGCAGCCATCTTTTAGCAACAATAGGGCTCACTGTTGGATATTATGAAGCCACACCTCCTGTCTCCCTGGGCAACCAGAGGAGGTCGGGCATCTACTCAGGTGGTAACCACCAGGAAACAGATCTGGGATGGAAATGTAGGCCCTGTGAGTAAAGGGTTTGCCTGAGGCAGTACCAACCTGGGTGGAGCACAGAGACTAGAAACACACTCACAGACCCAGGAAGTTCTCAGGGTGGGGCTGACCCAGAGGAGCACTTTACTGACACACACCCGGCCCTCAGGGGATCTTCAGCCTATAGAAAAAGGAAGACAGGGCATTAGAACTGACAGGTAACTGAATACAAACCTATAAGAGTGAAGACGGCCTGATGTGCAGACTCTGGGAACTCAAAACAGCTTGTCTTCTGCAGGGGAATTTAGCAGAGACAGAAACAAATTACCACAAAGTTGTTCTATTCTGTTCTGTCAGTAACATCAATCAGAGGCAGGGCTGGAAGTGAGTGAACACCCCCCCAGCCTCCATCAAGCACCTGAGGTTGTCAGGCCTCACCTCCCCCTGCTAGATAGAAGCAGAGCACAGTGGCTTGGCTGAGCAGAAATAGATTTTCTTGTGATTCAGGCAGGTGCAAACCCCTGGAGTATCTGTTCTCTACAGGCAACTGGGTCAGCCAACTGCAGAGCTATCAGTGACTGGGTGTGATAGAGGTGCAAGGTAGGGAAGGAGGCATCAACCTTCCCAGACTGATCTATTTATTGGGTGGCTCCTCCTGACTCCACGCAGCACTGGACCATCTACATCAGAGTAATCACCAGACCCCTGTGATCCAGTTGCAAGAGACCTTTTAAACGTTCCCACCTGAGACAGGTGCTGACTGAGACAATTGATTTGGGTCTTTTAAACTGAGTCAATTGCCCGAGAACAATTCAGGTGGTGCCCTGGGTGTGTGGTTGTAGGAAGGTTTGATTTTCCTTTCCCAATTGTTGCCTGTGGTGGGTGGGGTGACTTAAATGCTGGTATTTCTCCACAGATGAGACTTCAACCCTGAGTAAATGTTTCACTACGGTTGAACAGAAACAAGCTGAAATAAGACAGAACCAGGTAGCCCCACCGCAACAAACAGGGCCCCAGTTTCTCAGGCCATAGCACTGTACGGGTCCTTGATAAAGCTCCAGGGGAAAAGTAAAATAGTGTAAAACAATCATGGGGTGAAATCAGTGGAAAAACTATGGTAAAATGAATAACTAGAATACATTAACCCACCCCCCCAAGAAAAGATATGGCAGATGTAACTCAAAATCCCATTCATAAAAAGCTGGAAAAGATGTCAGAAATTAAATTCAGAATTTGAATTGCAAACAATATGCATAAAATGGATAAAAATTTGGAATTAGAAATTTGAGAAGCAATTAAAAAGTCAGAATTAGAAATTCAGGAGAAATTCAAAAGTTGTCTCAAGAATTTAACAAATTTAAAAACAAAACTACCAAAGATTTTGATGCACTGAAGCAAGAATTTGCAGCCCTCAAAGATCTGAAAAATACAGTAGAATTCCTCAGTAACAGAGTGGAGCAAACAGAAGAAAGGATATCTGAAATTGAAGACAAAGCCTTTGAATGCTACCAAACTCTCAAAGAGGAAGAGAAATGGAGAGCAAAAGCAGATCATTCTCTCAGAGAGCTCTGGGGTAATTCAAAGAAGGCTAATATCTGCCTCATTGAAACTGATGAAGTGGCCTCGCTAGACTCAGAGGCCCTTCTCCATGAAATTATGAAAGAGCATTTTCCAGACATGCCAAGAGATTCTGAAATTCATATTGCAGACTTTTTCAGAACTTCAGCACGACTCAATCCAAATAAGACATCCCCCAGGCATTTCATAATTAACTTCACTAAAGTTAATATGAAGAAAATTCTCAAAGCAGCCAGATGTAAGAAAGCCATTACATTACATTCTACAAAGAGAAGAAGAATATTAGAATGACTGCAGATCTGTCTGTTGAACCTTTTCAATCCAGAAGAGGGTGGTCATTGACTTTTAATCTCCTAAAGCAAAATAACTTTCAACCCCGGATCCT
>CAUYPK010115072.1:0-18704 GCA_963574355.1 Loris lydekkerianus
GGCCCGGCCTGAAACTGCCTCTACCTAGATACAGCCAATGTGGTACCATGCCACTGGCCCGACCCTGTCACTCACCTCTTCCCCCGCCTTCTTTCCCTGCCCCTTCTCCACAATAAAAAAAAAAAAAAAAAAAAAAAAGGAAAAAAAAAAAAAAATAAAATAAAATTAAAATAAAAAAAAAAAAAAAACTATAAAAGTAATAGATGCCTACTGCAAACATTAGAAAAATGCAGAGAAATCATACACAAGAAGCTCTCCTACAATCCTACTATATATAGTTAGCTACTATAAACATTTTTGTTTATATTCTATTTTTTCTATGTATATATGCTATATTTTAAGCGTGATGGTATACATGACATAATGCTGTTTTAAAACCTCTATTTTTTTTTCTTTTTTTTGAGACAGAATCTCACTCAGTTGCACTGGGTTGAGCGCTGTGGCGTCATACCTCACAGCGACCTCCAACTCTTGGGCTTGAGCAATCTTCTTGCCCCAGCTTCTTAAGCAGCTAGGACTATAGGCATGCACCACTATACCCAGCTAGTTTTTCAAAATTTGATAATCCAAGAATATATTTCTTATAATACAATTTAAGTTTGCTGCTTAGAAAATTTTTACATTCCCATTTTAGAAAGCACAGGTAAACAGAAAAAGAGTATAAATCAAAACAATTAACAATTTATCAAATAATCTATATTTTTCCAATTATGCTTACATTAACATAACAAGAATCATGTTGTATTTATAAATTTGCATATAATTTTTATTAATCACTGTCATGAATACCATATTTTTCAGTATATAACGTACACCTATGTTTTTGACCCAAACTTTCAGGAAAAAAATCTTTCATTTTAATTTATTTTTTTAATTTAATTTTTAATTAAATCATAACTATGTACATTTATGGGGTACAATATGATTTGCTATACAATGTGGAATGCTTAAATCAAACTGATTAACATAACTATCACCTCATTTACTTATTTTTTGTGTTAAGACATTTATAATTTACTCTTAGTTATTTTGAAATATACCCTTGTGCTGTGCATATTAGGTGAGATCCCACCAAATGCCCTCCCTCCACTGACCAATCACCTTCACTTCCCTCCCCTCCCTCCCCTTCTCCCCTTTTAAACTATATTTATGTTTTATCATTTGTATGAGAGTGTGTTTATATATTGGTTTCATAATAGTATTGAGTACAATGCATACTTTTTTTTTCATTCTTGTGCTACTTTACTAAGAAGAATATATTCTAACTCCATCCAGGTAAACATAAAAGATATAAAGTCTCCATCTACTTTTACGGCTGAATAAATTTTTAGTAGAGATAGGAATCTCGTTCTTACTCAGGCTGGTCTTGAACTCCTAAGTTCAAGTGATCTACCTGCCTCAGTTTCCCAGAATGCTAGGATTACAAGTATGAGCCACTAAGCCCAGTTAAAATCTGCTTTATTTCATTAGCAATATATAGTGGACATTCTTCCATGCTAGTAAAACATTGATTTTTAATGGCTGCATAGGATTCCAATGTATAGATACACATCATCATTCTCTACTTTATCTGTGAGTCTTTTACTCAATTTTCCCAACATTACAATTGCCATGTTGAATTAACAGCTTTATACCTTTTATTTTTAAAACTTTTCACACGTATTGACAAACTGCTGTCTAGAAAGCATGTAACCCTACCTGTTTCAATAGCTGCTCCCTCAGAAAAAAATGGTAGGCATCGTAGTAGGCAAAAAATAATTTTATTTTAATCTGTATGTCCGTAAGTAGAAGTAAAGTAGGGTATATTTTCACATACTTATTATTTGTATTTCCTCTTTGTGTATTTCCCTCTTATAACATTTACTATCCTATCCTAGAGCTACCTTTTTTCTTATTGATTTGTTAAGAGTTTTTTACACAGAGGCATATTAATCCTTTGTTTGCCAGATTTCAAATATTTTCTCAAGTGTTTCTAAAATTCTTTTTATGGTGTTATGTCCAGCAAAATGTGTTGATTTTTAGGCACTAACACGCATTACTTTTAAAAAGTCTGTTAATTTTGAAAAATACAAAAGAGTATACAGAGCATATATATTTCAAACAGTATTGCTTAGTGAGGTTTTCCCCCTTATTTCTCTCATGCCTAGTGGATCCTAGGTGCCACTCCACTCTAAGATTATATTTATTTATTTATTTTTTATTTACACTTCAAGATTATAAACATCTGATCTATACTTTCTATTTTATAATAATAAAGCTATTTACATTTAAATTTCTGTTTGAAATCCATTTTGAAGTAAGTTGTAAAGAAAGACTCTTCCACTCTTCTCTCCCATCAAACCTCAAATTTAGCCAAGATTCCTTGGACTATTTTAAAAATCTATCTTTATCTTTCTAAATTATTTCCCTTTCACATCTTACTTTTTTAGTACCACATTTCATAAATCTATACTATTATAGATTTTATATACTATTATACTATTATATACATAGTATATACTATTATAAAATAAGTCTCTGTAAAATACATTATTATTTTATGTATTGTCCCCACCCTTCAACCCACTAACACTGACATATCTACTTTAAATACAGTAGATATAAGGAAAGGAACCTCATGTATCATAATAAATGATGGACCTTTAAAAGTAGCCATTTTGGTAAGTTGATTCTAATTATAATCATGCCTAAATATGAAAAGGTACACCTTATAATCAAAATATATACTTGTATCTTACACATCTGTCAGTTTCCATAGTACAAAGTTGTGTAAAGTTCTCAAAACAAACAAACAAAAAAAAACTATCCTGTTGGTTGGTGGTAGGTTATGTATCAGGCAGCTTTCTTCCTTTTAAAGAGGGTCTTTGACACACACGTGTATTTCTTTTTTCAGGTGGATTAGGGAATCCTTTTACCAATTTTCAAATGACTTCAGGTTCATTCAATGTGGAAAGACAAACTAAGACTGTACTAGACAATGCTAAGTACTTCCTCGAGCTACGAGGACATATTTTCTAGAAAGTGTATGTCTAAGCTCTTACCTGTGCAGTTAGAGTGTCCAGGGCAGACAGTGCTGACTCTAATATTGGCAAGGCCTCTGCCAGGTCAGCATCACATTCGTCTTTGATGGCTTTGGCAGCCATAGCTTGTTCATTTGCTACAGTTTCATCAGCTTTCACTATTTTTTCAGTTTTGGCGACTTCTATAGACTCCTTTTCGATGATCACCATCATTTCGTCCACCTCTTTGCTAGCAACTTTTAATTGAGGATGCAGTGCCTCCAACTCAATTTGCATCGTGGCTACTTGAGATGCAGCAGAATCCAGTTTATCCAAACCCACTTCATACCTCTTTTTCATTTTCATGACTTCACTGAAAGCAAATGGACACATAAAGGTTGTTCATGAGGCTTGTATCCCACATTAAGGAAAAAATTAAGTGTTCTTGAGCTTTTCAGACTTTCTCAAGGCATAATAGAGGGTGGTGTAAAAGATTTTCACATAAATTGACAATTTGTCAAAAAATAAGAACTCTAGAACACCTGATTGTGCACAATTAAGAGAAGACAGAATGACAATCATTTTGTGTTTTACCTAACATTTTCAATATAACAAAAATTCAAAACAATAAAAAGACAAGGAGTCTCCTGTATCAAAATGAATGATGGACCTCTAAAATTTCCCACCAACAGAAGCTGATTCCAACAAGATTATTCCTTCTTATAATTACTTACTCTAAATAGACTTCAATGCCCCCAAATATATTATTTTGAAAGTTGCAAAGGGTGAAAAATGATTTTAAGATGCATTACACATCTTGAAATAGGCATAATTGCCTTATTAAGGTAAAAGTGACAAATAGGATAGGATAATAAAGCTCAATACCCTTTTGGTATAAAATGACTATAAAATAATCCATGATTAGAAATAATGATATTTTATCATATTTTAAAATTTAGTATTTTAATATACTTAAAAATTTTTATCTGCATTCACATATGTTCTCTCTCTCTAGAGAGAACTTTTCTTCTTTATAATTTTTCATTTTAAAATATTTGATATGCCATAATATCCCAAAGTAAAAGATGACGAATGTTAGAAACCTACCTCAAAAAATAGGCTAGAGTAGGAAACTAGGTTGAGTTGGGAAAGGTAACCAGGAAAACATTGAAAGGATTGTCACTGAAAAAACTTCAGACATGAGAGCATGCCAGATTTTTGTTACATGTTGAATTCCTTGTGAGTGAGCAAAATATTTAAGAGTATTAGGAAAGGAGGGGACTAGACATACAATAGCATTATCACCTGTGAGTTTGGCTTAGTTGAAACCTTGTGCAGCAAGCACAGGAAAAGTCAGCGTCAGTACTGTGGCTCATCCTATATGACTGTGAGGCTTGGTTAGCTTAACCCCTGAGTCTTAGGTTGTAACCCGGCTAGTAAGAGATCTGAAAGCTTCAGATAGTGAGGAAAAAGTATTCATAGGATACAAATTCTAGCTGAAGTAAAGAAGAATTTTTTTAAGTTGGCAAGACATTTTGAAAGGAAAAAAGGTGAAATTTCTGAAAATTTCAAAAAAATTGTTTTGAAAATTTGAAAGGCCAACAAGAATATTTGTGCCTAAAAGACTATGACTCTTTTAACTTATAAATTTGAACTTATAAACTGTAAGTTTAACTCTTCATATAAGTTTGGATCTCATTTTTATAATCTTTCTGTTTGTTAGGGTGGCTAAACATGGTAAGCTCACAGTCAAACATGTGAAAAAACTTCAGACATGAGAGCATGCCACATTTTTGTTACATGTTGAATTCCTTGTGAGTGGAACCCAACATTTCATCAGAATATTCAAGAGCTATTGATCCTCTTGATTACAAAAATATAGGGGGGGAGGGGGAGCAAGATTCCATTAAATTAAAGATCATAAGTTAGAAACAGTTTATCTTGATAGCCAAAGAAATAATGAAATCCAGCCAAGTTAGGCAAGAAAACTTGGTGGGAGTTCCCAGTTTCACTAGGTAGATGAAAAATTACTAATAGCATGATTTAGATACAGGGTTGTGGACCATGGTGACTAGACAGTCCAGAGGAGAGAATACAGCAATAATTACTGTTAATGTGGATAAGGAGTTTCCTATCTGTATCCAGGTAGCAAGCTGCCCATTAGAGAAAAGGTGCTTAAAAATGCTTGAGATAGTGGGTTAGCCACAGGGAGATTTAGAATTAGCTACAGAAGAATCAGACTCAGTATTAATACTTTTATGTTATCTGTGCACATTTGGGGTTGTAAGTATATTTGGTGTTATATTTGGTGTAAGTATTTAAAAGAATTTGGTCTGTTAAATTCATAGATCAAGCTTAAACTTCTAATATAAATCATCTAACCAAGTGATAGATTTACATTTGTGTTTTTAATAAAAATATCACTAATTTTATACATAATATTCAAATACTTAAAAGAACTAAAGGTTTACTTAACATATAGATAAGTTTAGCTTACTAGATATATAAATTATTTATGTATCTAGGAAAGTTTGATTTATTAAATCAGACCATAAAAGAAAAGTAAAATACTGTGTTAAAATTTTTGTTTAAATAAGGTCTTGAATGTAATCAAACATTAATCAAAGGCCTTTTAAAAAGTGACCACTAAAATTTTCTAAGCTTGTTTCTAGCTTAATGTCAATGGGTTTTGTTTGTTTGTTTGTTTGTTTGTTTCATTTTTTTATTTTTTATTGTTGGGGATTCATTGAGGGTACAATAAACCAGGTTACACTGATTGCATTTTTTAGGTAAAGTCACTCTTACAATTGTGTCTTGCACCCAAAAGGTGAAGCACACACCAAAGCCCCACTCCCCTCCCTCCTTCCCTCTCTTTGCTCTTCCTTTCTGATTTCATTTCATTTTTTTTTTTTTTTTTAAGCAGGAACTCAACTTTATTGTGTCAAGCAGCTGCTTATATAGAGCGTGGGGGAGGAGCGGGGAAAGAAGGTGGGGGATAAGGTGCGTGACAGGGTTGGGCCAATGGCATGGTACCACGTTGGCTGTATCTAGGTAGAGGCAGTTTTAGGCCAGGCCTTGCTGAGTCGTTGCTATGCGGAAGTAGCTCGATGGATCTACTTCTATATTGGCCACAAAGCAATCACTTGCATTTTCTATTATCTTAAAATAATTGGTTGTGAAATTCCACTAAAATTGGCATATAGGGATTCATAGATAGATATTTGTCTAATCTATTTGTACTAGTTATAGGGGAAAGTCCAAGCAAAGCCTTTGGTGCCAAGGCTTTGATGTTGAAGAAAGCTCTAAGCCACTTGGAACTCTAGTACTGCCCAATGAAAGGTATTTTATGTCATAAGAAGTAGCACAAAAAGATGAGTGTTAGGCCTGAGAACAAAGGTCACATTGGTGACTTGTTCCTTTCATCTCTCCTGTTAATACCTGTGACAATAATATAAGGTCTGACAATTAAGTTTGTGGACTTGCCACAATGTGTGTATGTTGGCAGCACTGTACAAACAATTCAGTAAGGTTTTATAACCTCAGTATATCAGTGTCTCACATCTGTGTTCATGTCAATATGTTGTAGTGTCTTGATAAGTAACGTTTACTATTGTTGTTAGGTGTTGTGTATGCTATTGCAAGAATATTTGAGCTAAATTAGAGCAACAAACATTCATAAATTTCTTGTTAAACTTGGCAAGAGTAAAAGTGAAATCAGGGAAATGTTAGTCCAAATTTATGGGGATAATACCATGAAGAAAATGTCAGTGTACAAATGAAGTAAATGTTTTTTCTGAGGGGAGAGAAAGCTTCACTGATGAAGAGAGGTCAGATCAGCCAGGAATGAGAAAAGGGGATGAAAGCATTGCAAAAATTTTTCAAATTGTGCATCAAAATCAATAGCTGACTCTGAGAAGCATAGCAGACCAATTAAACTCTGATAAAGAGTTAGGAAAATCTTATTGGAAGATCTTGTGATGCAAGAGCCAACAATTCAAGGCTCTTGCATCACAACAATGCACCAGCTCACATGGCACTGCTGGAGGGAGTTTTTAGTCAGAAAACAAGTAACTATTGAAAAACCCTCCCTACTCACCTGATTTGGCCCCCACTGACTTTTTCCAGTACTTGAAGATGAAAGAAATATTGAAAGGAAAATGACATTTGGTGATATTCAGAACATCAAGGGTAATGTGATAACAGCTTTGATGATCATTCCAGAAAAAGAGCTCCAAAATAGTTTTGAAGAATGGACTAGTTGCTGGCATCAGGCATAGCTTCCCAAGAGGAGTGTTTTGAACGTGATTGTAGTGATATTCAGCAATTAGGTATGGAGTATGTTTTCTAGGATGAGTTCACAAAATTAATTGTCAGTCCTCACAAAAGTTGAAAATTACTGAAATATACAAGAGACTATGGAATGTTGCTTAGAGAAAGGATGTGTAGCTTATAAAGTTCCATCAAATGTCTTTCTTTTGGCTGATTTTAGAATCATCCAAAGTCATGATTCCATAATGCCAGGAGGCATGATTGTATTTACAAAATATTTCTGACATAGGACAATCTCCATACTCTGATTTCACAGAAATTAAAAGGACAAATACAGTTTAAGAATTGAAGTGAGTGGTAAACTAATACAGTTAAAACCACTACAATCATATTAATATCAATAACACAGGGGTTTAGAGTAAATGACCAGGAGTAAAGTAAATTTAAGAGAACTCTCTAAATCTGTAAAGTAAAATATTTTTTATGATAGTCATTCAAAGAATATTTATTGGGCACTTGTTGGAGATATAAGGAGCATAAGCTATGATGCCTACTTTCAAAGAGGTAAAAAATGTATTGTGAGACTACATTATTTCTTCTACCATTCCATAAATAACCACTTTTCTTGGTGAGAACTTAATTTTAACTTATTGTTTACAAACACTGTTAGCAAGAATTTCAACTCATAAATGAAAAGAGAGAATTCATTTGACTCCCAGTGGCATTATTTGTTGTGAATTCATTTCACAAATAATCCAAAATGTATGCACCAGTAAGAATACTAAAGGAAACAGACTAACTGAATTTTGGCTTCATTACTTTGGAAGGTTTTTGAGAAACATGAAGTTGTAGTTAAAAACAGTCTCTGGGAAGCATGTCAGCAAATACAGATTTGAGATTTATTATTTTAGAAAAACTAAATAAACCATGGTGAATATTTTTTGAACTCAGTTTGCTTTATGTTCTGATAGAATTTGCCAGAGAAGTTCCAGTAACATTTGTTACATACATGCAAATTCAATAAAATTATCCTATTGGTGATCACAATGTTTGTTTTGCTTTGTTAAAATGGAAATGATTTTCATAAACTCCATAATTTTTTTTATTTCAAAATTTAATGAAGGTACACGTGTTTTGGTCACATGTACCCATTTTATTATGGTTGAGTCAGAATTGTAAATGTACCTGTCATCCAGATAGTATTCACTGCACCTGTTAGATAGGTTTTTCTTCCCCTCTTGCTCCCATTCCACCCTAATTGGTTTACACTGAGATTTACTTCCCTTTGTGTACATGTGTGCTCATCTGTTAGTTCCAATTTAATACCTAGTATATGTGGTATTTGGTTTTCCATTCTTTAAATACTCATTTAGGATAATAGTCTCCAGTTCCATCCAAATTGTTGCAAAAGGATTTAATTCATCTTTATTCGTATCTGAGTAGTATTCCATAGTGTACATATACCACATTTTGTTAATCTACTCATGAATCCATGGACACTTGGGTTGATTCCATATTTTTGCAATTGTGAATTGTGCTGTCAAAAACATTCACATTCAGGTGCATTTTTGATAAAATGACTTCTTTTCCATTGGATAAATAACTAGTTGTGGGATTGCTGGATCAAATGATAGGTTTACTTTTAGTTTTTTAAGGAATCTCCATACAATTTTCTTTAGGTGTTACACTAATATGTAGTCCCACCAACAGTGGATAAGCATTCCTTTCTCTTTGCATTTGTGCCAGAATCCAGTACTTTTGGACTTTAAAATAAAAGCCATTCTAACTGGGATAAGGAGATATCTCATTGTTGTTTTAATGATGATTAGTGACATTCAGCATTTTTTCATGTTTACTGGCTATTTGTCTACCTTCCTCTGAAAAGCTTCTGTTCATTTTTTCCCCCATTTTTTAACAGGCTTGTTTGTTTTCTTCTGTCTTATTTGCTTCAGCTCTTTGTAGATGGTGATTTTTAGCCATTTGTCAGATGTACAAGGTCTGACAATTATGTTTGTGAACTCCTTCTAGAAAAACTACTACATACCTCATTGCTCAATATCACTGTAGTCACCTTTAAAGAACTCGCCTTGAGAAGCTGTGCAGCAACACCAGCAACTAGTTCATCCTTCAAAGCAGTTTTGGATTTCTTGTTCTGGAATGGCCATCAGAGCTATTATTATGTTACCCTTGATGTCTTGAATATCATCAAAATGTCTTCTCTTCAATTTTTCCTTTATCTTGGGGTAAATTAAAAAGTCATTGAAGGTCAGATCAGGAGAGCAGGGAGGGTGTTCCAACACAGATATTTATTTTCTTGCCAAAAACTCCTTCACAGATAGAGAGCCCTGAGAGCTCTTTTCTTTTGTTCATCAGTGAGCTCCTTTAGGACCATTTTTGCATGTACCTTTCTCATGGTAAGATTTTAAGATTTTCCTGACTGTTTATTTTTTGATGCATACTAGGACTGCTATGCTTCTCACAATCTGCTGATAATTTTGACACACAATTCAATGAATTTCTCCTGCTCATTACTGGCCACCCTGACTTTTCTTCACCAGTGACGCTTTTTCTCCCCTCATAAAAACATTTAATTCATTTGTATACTGACATTGTCTCCATAGGATTATCCTTATAAACTTAGACCAATATGTCCCTGATTTAATTTCCACTCTTGCCAAGTTTAGTAAGAAATTTAATGTTTGTTCATTGCTCTAATTCAAACTCCAGCATTCTTATGAAGGCATAAAAAACACCCAGCAATAAAAATGAATAGCACTCAGCAAGTCTCTGCCACATGTCAGCATGCGAGACTCTGATGTACCAAGGTTAGGAACCCTTTCAAAGCTTTTTGTACAGTACTGCTGATGTAAGCACACTATGGCGAACCTGCGAACCTAATTGTCAGACCTCATGTAGCTTGTGAATATTTTCTCATATTCTATAGGTTGTATATTTTTTCTGTTGATTATTTCCTTAGCTGTCCAGAAGTTTTTTCTTTAATCAACTCTCATTTGTTTATTTCTGTATTTGCAGTGATAGCCATTGGAGTCTTCTTTATAAATTATTTGCTCAGATTGATACCTAGAAGAGCTTTTCCAACATTTTCTTCTAGCATTCTTATGGTTCCATGCCTTACATCTGAGTCTTTTTTCCACCTTGAGTTAATTTTTGTGAGTGGTGAGATATCTGGATCCTGTTTTGTTTTTCTACATGTGAATATCCAGTTTTTCCACCACCATTTATGGAATTCTTTTCCCCGCTATATACTGTTGTCTGCTTTGCAAAGATCAGTTGCCTGTATGTAAAGGGCTATATATGTGGGTTCTCGGCTATGTTCCATTGGTCTATGTCTCTATTTTTGTCCCAGTACCATGCTGTTTATAGACTTGTAGTTTAGTCTGATGTCTGGTAATGTGATGCCTCTAGTTTTGCTCCTTTTGCTTAAGATTGCTTTGGCTATTTAGACTCTCTGCTGCTTCCAAACAAAGCATAGAATTTTTTTTTCTAGGTCTGTGAAATATTATATTGTTATTTTGATGGGAATTGTATTGAATCTGTAATTCACTTTGGGTAGTATAGACATTTTAACAATGTCAGTTCTACTAATCCATGAGCATGACATGTTTTTCCGTTTGTGTTCTCTGCAATTTTTGTCATCAGTATTTCATAGTTGTCTTTATAGGGATCTTTCACTTCCTTGGTCAAGTATATCCCTAGGTGTTTTATTTTCTTTATAGCTATAGTGAATGGTATTGAGTCTTTGATTTGACTTTCAGCTAGACTGTTATAGGTATATTAGAATGCTACTGATTTGTGTACATTTGTTTTGCTGAATTTATCAGTTCTGGGTGTCTCTTGGGGGCATCTTGAGGGTTTTCTAGATATAAGATCATATTGTCAGCAAATAGTAATAGTTTGACCTTTTCTTTTCAAATTTCTTTATTTCTTTCTCTTGCCTGATTACTCTGGCCAGCATTTTCAGCACCATGTTGAGTTGAATTAGTGACAGTGGGCACTGTCTTGTTCCAGTTCTTAGTAGAAATGCTTTCAGCTTTTCTTCATTCAGCATGAAGTTGGCTGTGGATTTGTCCTATACGGCATTTATAATTTTGAAATATGTTCCTTCTATGCCCAGATTGTTGAGGGGTTTTAATCAAGAAAGTGTGCTGGATTTAGCTAAATGCTTTTTCTGTATCTATTGAGGTGATCATATGGTCTTTGTTTTTGCTTCTAATTTTGGTAAATTACATTTATTAATTTATATATGTTGAATCATCCTTGTATCCCTGAGATGAAGACAACTTGGTTCTGGTGAATTTTTTTTTATGTGCTATTGAATTTTGTTTACTAGTATTTTATTAAGAATTTTTGCTCCAATAGTCATATAGTATATTGGTCTGTAGTTTTCTTTTTTCTTGTGTCCTTTCCCGGTTTTGGTATCACAGTGACACTGGCTTCATAGAATGACTTAGGGAAGATTTCATTCTTCTCAGTTTTATGGAACAATTTTTGCAATATGGGTACCAGCTCTTCTCTGTAGCTCTGATAAAATTTGGCTGTGAATCCATCTGGTCCAGTATTTCTAATTTTGTTCTTGTTGGAAGATTTTTTTTTTTTTTTTTGTAGAGACAGAGTCTCACTTTACTGCCCTTGGTAGAGTGCCATGACATCACAGTAACCTCCAGCTCTTGGGCTTCCGCAATTCTCCTGCCTCAGCCTCTGGAGCAGCTGGGACTACAGGCTCCCGCCACAATGCCTGGCTATTTTTTTGTTGCAGATCAGCAGGGGCTGGGTTTGAACCTGCCTCCCTCGGTATATGGGGCTGGAGCCCTACTCACTGAGCCATTATTACTGCTTCAATTTCATTGTTTCTTATTGGTCTGCTCAGGAGTTCTATTTCTTCCTGATTGGGTCTTTACAGGTTGTGCATTTCCAGGAATTTGTACATTTCCTCTATGTTTTGAAATTGGTATGCATAGAGATTTTCATAATATTCATAGGCAATATTGTGTATTTCTGTGGTATCAATTCTGATATCTTCTTTTTCATTTATGGTTGTGCTCATTTGGGTCCTTTCTTTTCTATTCTTGGTTAAACTAGGAAGAGATCTATCAATTTTGTTTATCTTTTCAAAGGACCTACTTTTTGTCATTAATCCTTTGTATTGTTTTTTGTTTTTCATTTCATTTAGTTCTGCTCCAACCTTAGTTATTTCTGACCCTATTTCTTTTATCTCCTATTGGCTTTCAGCTTGGTTTGCTTTAAATTTGTGTCATCTTTTAAAAGTGACAGACAACATTCACCTTAGAAGTTACATAAACAGAATTGTAATCACCCAAATTTCTGACTATTACAATGCTCTTTCTCTTCCAGTAGTACCTAGGTGGTGTGTTTCGAAAACACAATGGCATATATTTAAAAGGTTAAAAATTTAACTACCAGTACACAAAGCTTCCGTCAATGATCCATGAACGTATCTTTCTCTAAGTTATTCAAATAGTTCTCAAATATATTTATATTTTAATATATATAATTTCCTATTAGAATAGAATGTCCAAATTGTATCAAATACTGGATGCTTTCATTTATCTAAAAAAAAAAAAAAAAAATAAATTCGTTACTTCTGTTTTTTAGTTTGGATTGGTCTTATTTGTAATTTGGTAAAGATTATTCCCTTGAAAAATTCAATTTCCTATTCTTAAATATTGGATACCTTCTATCTTCTTCTTAATGTTCACATCCTCTCAGGTCAATAATCACAATAGAAAATGTTCTTGTCAGGCATTATGCATAGGACATGATCCATATACTACATGAGCTTCCATCTGCTCTCTCCTGGGACAATCACATTTACTCTTGAAAACTTTTGGTGACTCCCATATATATGTGAACCTCCTGATCTCTCTTCACCTCACATTTGCACCTGCATCTTTTATAGGCAGGTTGCCTTCAACATGTTCAAAACCCTTCAAAATTTTCTGTTAACTCACTTTTTCTCATTGACTATATCAGTAAATTTAAAAAAGTAGCAATTTATTCTACCAAGAATCCAGGCTATAAGCCTAAATGTCATTTTGAACTACTGTCTTCCTCTGTCTAATTGACCATTAAGTTTTCTTTATTCTATATCTTTAACATCATATTATTTTAAATGTGCACATCTTTAAATTTCAACTGACACTAATTCAGTTCATGCTGCAAAAATATTTCCCTCACTCTCTTTCTTTCTCTCTCATTACTTTTGTGAAATTAAACTACATACTTGGATTTTTAAATATTGACTTTGCATTTTACACCAGAAACTTGTATAATTATAATTAACTAAAAAAAAAGTTTTAAATGTTCGTATTTTGTCTGACTTTGGATATTTCTAGGCAAACAGGTATACTTGTCCTTCAGTATCCATGGAGGATTAGTTCTAGAACCCCCCTCCCCCCCGCAAATGACCAAATCCTCAGATTTTCAAGTCTCTTATCTAAAATGGTGTGGTATTTGCATATAGCTCATATGTATACTGTTTTATATTTAAATCATCTCTATATTACTTAAAATACCTAATTCAATGTAAATATTTATAAATAATTATTACCCTGCATTTTTTATTTATATTATTTTATTGTTATTTTTATTTTCTTGTTATTTTCAACCTGCTGGTTGAATCTGTGGATGCAAAAACCACAGATTTAATGGACCAACTATAATTCTCTTTCCAAAATAGTGAGATTACAATGATTACACAATCTTTGATTAATTTTAAGCCACTGATGTATTAGAAGGCCAGCTTCTTTGCTATTTAACAAATACGTGCTCATTCTGGAATTTGTTAGCACTAGTCTTTGGCTCCACTTCTATAGTAAAATAAAATCTTCCTCTTTTTAAAGCAAACCAGAAACTAGATTCTTTTCCAAATGATTTATCACCTTATTGCTTGGACCAATTGGACTCAAACCACCTTTCTTGAGAAAAGTAATTTTGCAATTGGTGCATGACTCTTGTGACTTCCATGCCTCAAGTTCAATTGTTCTTTAGAAGAATTCTTTATAATGGTTGTTGTTATCCATGTTGAAATTCAATTACTTTTTTAAAGAAAACAGAAGCTTTATTTCTCTTTATCTGAAACTTACAGGAAAATAAACCAATATCAGATAAGTATAAAACAAATGAAATATAAAAATGGTACTTATACTACAAGGAGGTAGACATACACGTATATTTCCTGAGGGAGTCTAATTTTTTTTTTAATTTGCAATTTGGGGGTACTTCCTGTTGAGTGATAGTTATATTGAGTTCAAATCTTGGATCCAATAATTACTAGGTATTAAGCCTCATTGAAGTGGCAACTTCCTATCCTTAAGCTTCAGTTTCTTCATCTATAAAATGGGGGTATACAATTACCTCATTTGAAGAGACATTAGGAGGATTATATTAATATTTAAAACTATTTGGACTAATTACTGGCATATAATTACTTAACAAGGATTCAAAAAATTGTAATACTCTTCATCATCATTGTTAATCTTTCCAGTTAATACCTATGGACTCTAATGGTGTTTGCTTTACCTTATTATGTGCGTTCCGGTTATGAATACCTTTATCTTAGGTTAGCTCCCTTAAATGTAGACTTTAGGGCAAGAATTTCAGTATGTGTAATTTATTTGGGAGGTGATTTTAGGGAGTATTAGTAAGAGGTTGAAAACAGACAAAGAGGTGGAGAAAGATAATGAAGGGTGTGTTTTCCAGCTGATTATCACTGTGGGCAGTGATATCCCTCAGAAGCTATATCCCTCAGAACCCTTGGACAAAGTGTGGCATTATCTCCCCAATGAGTGAGGATACTGAAATATTTATCCTCCAAATCCCCTCTGGTATTGGCTGAAAGGTACTCCAAGAGCATCAACTCCCAAGCATTTGTATCTTTCCCACACCCACCTCCACCTTGGCCCCCAAAACCTGCAGGTGGGAAGTTGTTGGTACTACCTTAGAAATCCATTGGCATGTGCTGGAATGGAATGTATTGGAATGATGAGTACTGAGGGATTAAGGCCAGGGTTCAGAGCTTTGGAAAGTTTCTGCTGTAAATGGACAATTAAGGGATTTTATTTCTAATATACATAACAGTGAAATAACATACAAATGTGAGTAGACACATGGTAGGAGGAATCTTGAAAATCAACCAAAGCATATATGAGTTTAAATAATCTGCAAACCCTGAAATATTCCTCAAATTACTTCTGGTATGTACAAAGTATTATTTTACTAATCCAGACTATGAATAAAGTCTGAAATGATGTCTGAATGATGCATGAGAGAATAATCAAATGATTTCAAGGAAGAAATATATCTCTTCTTCAGAAATACTATTCTTATAGAACAGATCTTTGCTTAAAACCTCACCCCAGGAAGTAGTACTACTGAAAATAATTCAACAGTAGCATGTTCTAGTTGAGAATATGTGACTTACATTTCCTATTCTTGTTTAACCATTATTTAGAATACCGGAAGAGCTACGATAATTTGATTGATAGTTTTATTAAATATAGAAGTTGAAAATCCCAAACAACTGCCTTTCCCATCTTAAATCTTGAGGAATCGTGCTGTGTTCATTCATATGCAAAATATAAGTTTTCCTATGATAATTATCACCTTCTTTATTTATAGAAAACCTGTAACTTTGTGAATAACAAATGGCACCTTCTTTGTCAGTTTTCTATAAATATAATAATTATTGCTAAAGCTAGTGGTTAAATTTTGAAAATAGCTGAAGATAATAAATAGGGGTGCCATTCACATTATAAAAACGCAAAGGAAAAAAACTATAAAATAAAAACTGCAGTCATGATCTCTTTGCTAAATTCAACCCATAATTTCCAATGTCAGAATTCTATATCCATATGGTTTGTGATAATACTCACTTTGTTAAATGGCATGCATTTAAAAAACACAGTATGGTTGCATGAATAAGCAAAGCAATGACTGAGTTCAAATCATTTCCTCTTCTTCAGAGAGTAAATCATGAGATAATGTCTTTGGAATGTAGATAAACTTCTCTTTACAAATATTTTAAGAAATTTGTTGGCTCTGGAAACTTATATAAGTTAGATAAGTTTCTTCTTATCTTTGCATCTGGAAGCTTAGATTTTATTGTTGGTCCCATCATTGATGTAGTTTAGATCAATGACATCAATGACAGTAGTTTAGATACATTTGTTCCCCTTCTTTCTTCCTCTACCCATCTCAATTGTTTTACAGGGATTTTGGTAAAGGCAAAATATAAGTGAATTCACTCATCATTTCTAATAAATAAAACTAAGAAAATATTCACATTAAAGTATGCTGAGTGAATACTTAAGATCAACTTTGAAGATCTAATTCTTTTTATTAAATTTTAAGTTAATATGAGGGAATATGTAGCGAGTCCAAATTCTTTTTTAGGTTTCCTAGTCTTTGATTTTTAAAACTGGCCCAAGCAGACTGTGATCTGGTATTACTGTTTTCTATGTGGGACCTGTCACTCAGCTATTATTCACCCAGTATTCAGCTACTAGTTATAAGTCATTCATTCACCAAAAATATTTTAGCAGCTACCATTCATCATGAATACAATTGATACAGTAAAAGAAAATAAAACAATGTTTGTTGTGTAGCTCACACATTTATTCAGTCCTTTCAGAGTCCACATAGGGCCTAAATTATAGTTAAAGCTTTTGTAATTAATATAGAATTTGTTTTTCAGGGGAAGTGAATTCTTTGACTTGCAAATGACAGAGAATAAACTTCAGCACTATGGAAAGAAAGGTAATTTTTAAAGTAAACAAACCACATAATTTCTTGATTATGCTGCTAATATTCATGACCTAAGAATGATGGGTTCTGTTTAACCACAAATTCAAGAATAAATACACATACAAAACTCATCCATTGTCTATTTTGTGATGTCAACATTTCTTTACTCTTTTCTCTTAACATGTAAATATGTTCAGATTCTTTCAATACTGAAAGAAAAACTCACAGTGGCCTACTTCTCTTTATTCTATACTTTCTGTTTTTTTAAAAGTATATTTTGGCAAAAGAATCCCTCCACACTTCACCCCTCACTTCCCATCTGCTCTTCAACCTGCCATAGCCCCTCCATAATGCATGACTCATGACATCATACCAAAGCTGTGTTTGTTTCTCCCTTTTATTCAGGCCAATTTTCCTCTGCCCTTTGAGGAAAACTTTGACCAACCTCATGGCCCCTCTGTGTACTATTATGCGATCAATAGTCATGTTTTTTGTTTAAGTTTCAAACTCAGTTTGTATTCAATAATTAGAAGACCCTGTCCAACATACAACTTCAAATTTGATTTTGGAATGGAATGTTTTCTACTGTAGGTACAGCCTGCTTCAAGCTTTCTTCTTCCCTACTTTGCACCTGGATCTCCAGCAGAATTTGGAAAGAGGAAAGAAAAGGACCAAAAACACCTTAATTGAACTAGAAACCTCCTAAATCATTTTCTACTTGCTGAACAATCTTACTTAAAAGCTGTTTTTATGTGGCTCTTCAAAGATGCCCTTTCATGGGGATTTCACTCCTGTAGTTTCCCCTTTCCAGGTTAATGTCTCTCAAATTTGGGTGACTACTTGAGAGATTACTTGATAAACATCATTAGACCAAGCATGACAAAGACAGAAGCAATGTCTATTCTGCTGATTTTATATGGCCTATGTGCTGCATTGTGCTTGATACATAGTGATCTCTCTTTAAATATTAGTTAAATGAGTAAGTGAAAGATGCTTTCGAAATTCAATGTTCATTTTCTGTCTTGAATTGAATTAACTTTAGCACACATCTTATACTATCCAGCATGGCTTCTCTTATGAACTCCTCCCCTCTTTTCTTCTACACAAATGCCTCCTGTTCTCCTTCTCTCTGGTTGCTCTCAATATTTATAAAGGCTTCTCTTTGTTTAACAGCTCCGTAATAGCCAGTGTCCCCTTGAGCCAAATGAGTGTCTCTCTTTCTTCATAACTATACACAGTTTCCTTTACTCATTCTTTTGCCTTTTAGAAGTCCATATTTTCATCCCAGAACTCACCTCTAGACTCCATTTTCTTATGTTCAACTACTGTTAGAATATCAGCTGATTCATAGAAACCTCAAACTCCTTCAGATCTGGAGGCTTTAGGTCTTCTCTAAGACCTATGCTAGTCTTGATGTCTGTAATGTGTGACTTCATCATATATTCAGTCTCTCTGGTCAGAATCTGGAAAACCATCCTACACTGTATCTTTCTCATTCAAAACATACCGTACATACTCGAGTATAAACCGACCCGAGTATAAGCCGACCCCCTTAATTTTACCCTAAAAACTGGGAAAACTTAGTGACTCGAGTATAAGCCGAGGTGGAAAATGCAGCAGCCACTGGTAAATTTCAAAAATAAAAATATATAC